>BQNB010054472.1:2916-39525 GCA_026074375.1 Tanacetum coccineum
AGTAAAACAAGCAATGTAATTCACCCCGTAGATTTTGTAAAACAATTGTAGAAAAAGGGGGCTATGAACTCACAAAGTATTGAAAGGTAATTGTACTGTAGTAAAATATACAAGTTTTGTAAACGAGCATGTATTCCCCTCGCGGGTTTATAAAACATTAAAAAGATTGAAATGCGAGACTATGAACTCACAAAGTATTGAAAGGTAATTATACTGTAGTAAAATATACAAGTTTGTAAAAGAGCATGTATTCCCCTCGCGGATTTATAAAACATTAAAAAGATTGAAATGCGAGACTATGAACTCACCTTGAGTAAATGAATGACCGAGGAATAACAGAAATTGCGTCACGATAAAGACGAAAAACAACCTAATTAGATGTAGGTCGTATAAGTACTAAACACTTTGAGTAATCTCTACTATGCATAAGTCTATTTAGCTAATCACCATCTAATTGTTTGAGTGAAAACATATTTATAATTGTAAAACATTTATTAATATCTAAATAATGTAATTATAGTTACTCCTGGTAGGGTATTAGTTACTCCTGGTAGTGTTGTAGTTACTCCTGGTAGTGTTATTACTACTGGTAGTGTATTAGTTACTCCTGGTAGTGTTGTAGTTACTCCTGGTAGTGTTATTACTACTGGTTGTATATTAGTTCCTCCTGGTAGTGTTATTACTACTGGTAGTATATTAGTTACTCCTGGTAGTGTTATTACTACTGGTAGTTATATTAGTTACTCCTGGTAGTGTTATTACTACTGGTAGTATATTAGTTACTCCTGGTAGTGTTATTACTACTGGTAGTATATTTTCTAAGTCTGACCCGACTATAATGACCCACTAAATCACATTTTCATGACTCGGGTTCTAAAGAGAATTTATGCGAAACGATATTTTGAAACAAATTTACAGTTCTTGTCGAGACCGAAACTCGACCAAATGGGCGAAAAAAGCCACTCGCGTTAGAATCTGATGCTTAGTAGTATTAATTACCAAAAAGTCAGATTTTGCCCCCGCCTTTCGATTTGGTTCCCGTTTTTCACTCGTTTAGGGACTTATAAGAACTCGCGGGAAGTAAAAACGACCTTCGAACAACTTTCATGTTTCGGCCGAAGGCTGAAACGGAGCATCAAAATTCATATACTAATAAAATGTCAAAAACTATGCATACTATGTAAAACAACAAATAGTTTTTCGCACACGCAAAATATGACAATCTTGAAGTAAGAAATTAACTGATCATTATTCATCAACCTCACACTTACAACTAGTCTTAGGGTTAGTGGAACACACTATGAAAATCTTTATTTGTCTTCTTTTAAAAGAGTGTTCATGAGGGTCAAGAAAGATTTCGAATGTATATCAGCTCATTATTCAAACTATGATTGATGTTATTATCGAATCTAATTGACAAGTTTTCGAGTATGGACAAGAAATCAGATTCTTAAGATATTACTTAATCACACTCGATTGATATGAAAATAAAGACATCCCTTTCTAAGACGATAAGAATATGCATCGGATCATAACTCACACTTGTGTAGATGATGTCATATCGAGTCTACTTGTCCAATAGTTGTGTTCCAAATATTTGGCAAATATATGCATAAAATACACAATGAAGTAGGATTGACGACTTGAATGTTTTGTCCAAAATTTTCAAGTAATTTACCTTGCAATGCAATTGATAAAGTCGTCATCTCCGAAAAGCCAAACATGAGCAAATGCACAACATATGTAACTTTGCTCAAACAATTCAAAAGAACAACTCAAAACTCAAACTATCTTCTCATCAAAACTCTCTCTTACTTTATCAAATAAGCATAATATTTCTTCTTCACCAAATGAAAACCCTTTAACCATCTAAGGTTAGGATTAGGAATAATAAACATATTCCATAAACAATTTTTGTGCTTTCTCTCAATAAGTGATCGTAAGAGGATTTTGAATATGAAGATGATTATTATTCAAACGATAATCAATCTCACTATTCAATCTAATTACAAAATTAGAATATGAACATGAAATCGAGACTAGGATTTAACTAGATCACGAAAATATCAATCAAATAACCATAGATATTTTTTCGAGTCTACATGTTTAACCATCCTTGGTTATTACATGAAATCACAAAGTCGATTGCAAGACAATAAGATTAGTCATCAAATTGTAACTCACACTTGCAATGAAGATGTTTCATTAAGGCTAAAGTGTTCAAATGTTTTTGTTATTAGCTATGTTCAAATTATACATGCTAAACTTAACACACTCTAAGTAGGATTGACTCCTTATGAATTTACATCAGGAAACTTATAAGTACTCTAGCTTGATAAGCAAGACTTGGATGTCATTTCTGAAAACTCAAACCAAGAACCCTTATAACTTATATAAGTTTATCTTAATAACCTAATATCAACACCATCTCCCAAATAATGGAAAAATGATCCTTGCCCAACTTTAGCACCTCCACGGATCGATGGATCCTTCGTCCTAGATTCATCCTCTGTTTAGGTAGATCCGTCCTATGACATTAGATTTAAACATCTTCCTCTTGTCAATCTCTTGCTTAAAAGTCTAACATACATGTAACTAAACTTTAGTTAGTCATCATAATTATACAAAGAAACATTCACAAGATCTATTAAGGTAAATAACCTTAATTGGATTTCGTTCATAAAAGACATTCAAAGGTGCATTCTTTGAACACTCTCATTATAGATTATTACACTTTGTCACCCTTAAGCATACTCCTAGGTTCTAGATGATTCATTCTTTCTTAAAATTACAACAACTTGCTTTCTCTCTCATTCACCCCTAGATTTCCACACATCTTGATTAGGATTATGCGAACCAGAATTAGAGCATGTTAGTTGAGTCATGTTAGGCCCTCTATGAAAAGATAATACAAATTTTATCTTTGCTACACTTCATTAGGCTAATATAGGAATTCTATTTTTTCTAACATGAGAATGACTACTAGAGAACCTATTGCACTAGAAATTCAATTTGACCTAACGGTTGAATTGCTTCTAAGAGTGAAGTTGGGTTCGTGGTATAACCCGTAAAAATAGTCGTGTTTAGCTTGAATTGAGCACCACTAGGGATAGTCTCCTATTCATTCTCTAATTTGATTAAATGGCTCTTCCTAAATATGCCTAATGATAGTCTACATTGATAGACATTGTATCTCATTAGGAGTACACACTAAGCAAGTAGAAATTAGGTTTCTCCTTAGTCAATCTAGACTACTTGCACCTCATGTATGTGTTTTGAAGTTTCAAGATGATAACTTGCTCCCATGTAATGCAATTATATGCCTTCATGTTTATCTAGATGCTCGATATTTATTTGCTTAGCTATTGAATGCATGCATTCTATAAAGGCGTTTGTCTTTTTCTAGCAATTTAGATAAAATATATCTTAGTTTATCTAAATAACAAATGCTCCTAAATGCTAAATGCTAACATGTTTTACATGACGATTGGAATTAAACTAACATGTTTTGTATGCGCCATTTACATGACTTACGTGTTAATTGTGCACCTACACTCTGACAGTTTAATATATGACAATTAACGTTTAGATGTCATATAGTCATACACATTAATCTTGTTGATTATTGTGTTGATGCATGCTTAGATAAACTTGCATGCTTATATCTATATATCTAATGCATCTAGGTATATACATATATATATTCTCACACTAGAATATTTTTCTTCGTGTCTGTGTTACAAATCTAAAAAGTCAAAAGAGTCATAAAACAGTTTTATATCTCCTAGAGTCTTCACTCAAACATATCCTTAATCCTCATCTTGCTTTCTTTTGAATGATCCACTCTTTTTTCTAGTAAACGTTAGATATAAATCTAATGCTTCTCCAAGTAGGTTTGACAACTAAATATTTCAATCGAAATATTCAAGTATCTTTAACTTGCGATCGCAAACGTTAAAGGTCATATCCGAAAATCTCTATTCAAGCCTTTTAACAACATAAGTTAAAACGCTCTCCTTTTCTCTTCGAAGAAAACAGTCTTTCTCTTCGACAAAAACATACTTTCTCTTCGACATAACATTCTTTCTCTTCGACAGAACATTCTTTCTCTTCGACGAAAACATTCTATTCTCTTCGAAGAAAACATTCTTTCTCCTCGATAAAAACATTCGATCTTTTCGATGAAAACATTCTTTCTCTTCGATGAAACATTCTTTCTCTTTGATGAAAACACTCTTTGTCTTTCGATCACACCTCTTTCTTCTCACTCAACCACGCCTCTTCAACCATAGAAAAATGCTCGAGAAGATCTACACAACTTCGTGGACGCAATTCATCGTACGCTAACCTCAATCCAACTTGACATTGTCAAGCTCGTCGCTTCCATCCTTATATGTTTTCTTCTTTATTTATTTTTATTATTTCACTTGCGGACGAAACACATCGAGATACGTCACCATTTTATTCCGGACAATGTCCAAAAAGGAAACATCTCCATCAAAAAGGTTGCGTCTGAAGATAACATCGCCGACATTCTTTCTTTACCCCTCAAGTGAGAATCATTCAATTATCTTCGTCTAGGTCTAGGAATGATGGAACACATTCCGTAAATCTTTCTCTTCTTTTCTACTAGTCTCAATTCTAGTCTATTTTCTATTCCATGCGTCGTGACAACTTAACTACTTCATCCGAAGTACTTTAAGTATTTTTAATTAGCGAAATGCAAATTAAAATGTCACTCCTTTCACAAAATTCATCAAAAATCAAGCCCTCTCCTTCACTAACTGTTGGCAGCCTTGCCACCTCTCCAAACCACTAACCCAGTAACTGCCGCGAATTCTCCAGACCTATTCTGGTAGTTCCCAGATATATCTGGGACCGCCGACAGCAGGCTTGTAATGTCGCTTATTCTTTTCTAAATCCATAACCAAACACTCCTTCTCTTCTGCTGCTACAAGCTGACGTCTACTCTACACCCAAACCTATGCCCAATATCTCTTTATAGATCAATTGGTCATCTAACACTCATAATCATCGTTGCTTATGTTGTCAAGACTCAAGTGAATTTCATAATGAAATACGTCTCACTCTCAAACTCAATCCTTACAATCATTATACTCACAATCTATCACTATACAATAAATCTCCTCACATACAAATCTTGGTCCTCACATCTCGTAAAACGTCTTCCCTCACCTCAAATGGCCTTTTTACTTCTAAACGTTTCTTCTCACTTTCAATAGTCTTTTCACTTATAATAGTCTTTCTACTTCTGACGTTCTTCTCACTTTTAAACGTTCCTTTTCACTTCTAATAAGTCTCCTCACCTCCAACGTTTCTTCTCACTTCTAAACGTTTCTTCTCTCTTTTAATAGTCTTGTTACTATTAAAAATCCTCCTATATCTCTTGACAACTTCATTATTTCATCTAAAATATTTAAGTAATTTGCGAAATGCAAATATCACTTCTTCGTAAAACTTCCAATTTCTAGAAAGTGAAGAACATAAAGAAGATATTTAATATTCAAGTGTTATTGAGTCACCACATTATTGAGTCTCTCATTATTTTTCCACCATGAAAGAACTATCACATCATTTTACATACCCACCTTTATTCCTAAACATTGACAACCAACAAAACACCAAACAAACCTTTGAATTCCTAATCATCTACTTTTGTCTCGATAGAATCACATGCACATAAATTATTAGTGCAAATGATATATCAATCATTTTATGACAAACCGTCCATGCTACGACGTTCCCTTCTTTATTCGTTCATCCTTCCCTATATTTCGGCTTTATGGAATCTTTTTCATTCACATCCAATAGCATATCGTCTCCATCCTCATCTTATTTTTCTTTGTATCCTTTTAAAGTATATATTTTGGCACATCTCGCCAAGATATTAAGCTACATTTGTCTACCTTTAAAAGGTCATTTTCATAATATTTTTGTGTCAATCAATAAATGAATCCCACTCTTATTTATTAAAATTCGGTTAAATTGTGATTAAACAAACGTCTCGAGTCTTTTTATTTTAATCATTTAGGTTGTTGAGTTTAAAAGAATGGTTGCATGTGTCTAGTTTTTAACTCTTTTTTTCAAGATGTCATATTTTAGAATAATAACACCTAAAAGTGCATGTCTAATTCCCTGCTAATATCCTGCTATATATATGTGCACTTGTCTACTAACTTTGTTTGAGCATCAATGGTAATTTATTTGATTCATGGATCCTCTAGAGTCATTATACAAGAAATGTAATTATCATGGGGATGCAATAAGCAAGGGGAGCTCGGAGATATATGGGAAAATAGCAAGGAGTCAGTTAGACCATGAAGATAGAAGACTTCACTAGGATGATGCAAGCTTACCTTTATAGGAAGACAGGATCGAGGATTGTCAAATATAATGAAGGGTTCATTCGTACTCCAAATACTTCACCTTCTTCACTTCAAAATCACCCTCAACCTTAAGGTCCTCTTCTCATACCTTCAACTTATATACTTGAAGTACCTACCTTCTTTTCAAGCATTCCTCTCATTTCTCATAACCTCGTCTAAGTTATCTAAGAAACACAAAACCACCTCAACCTTATTTCTCATGTTGTCTTCTCATTCCTCCAACCAATATACTTGGATCACCTACCTTTTCCTTATTCCTTCAACCTATACACTCGAAGTACCTACCCTCTTGTCTTGCCTACTTCTCACCTCTCATGACCTTTTCTAAACTATCCAAGAAATACACAATCACCTTCACCTTTATTTTTTATATCCTCTCCTCAAACCTATATACTCGGAGCACCTATCTTCTTCTTATTCCTCCAACGTATATACCCGAAGCACTTACCATCTTCTTATATCTTCTTCTCATATCCACATAATACCTTTTTGCTTTGACAAAAAGGGGAGAAGGGAGTGTAAACGAGTAACTTTTAAACCTTACTATGTGTTATAGTTTACATAGTTTTTCATCATCAAAAAAGGGGAGATTGTTAGTGCAAATATTACGATATTTAATCTATACGATCTCTTTACGTTTTGGTGATGACAAACATGTAACTTGTAATACGTAACGTAAAGTGCGCAAGTTACTCGTAATCACAAATTATCAATGCATACTCGCATTCACATTTCTCGACGTCTCAAGTCTACATCAACACCGACATTTGTTTACACCCGACGTAAATCACGTAAGGTATGTACAAACAACATTAAACTTGTAGGATGATTAAAGAAATAAGTTTTTGTCTTAAACTTTATATTTTTATAAATATAACAAAACTATTTCTCAAAAACTATTTAGACAAATTATTTTTGAATTATAAAGAAATGTTTTATTTGGTAATTATTTTGAATTTCAAAATCTGGTCATTTTCCCCCTAAAACAAGTGTCACTTTCACCAGATTTAACCTTCACCGCAAAAAGACAAAAACAGGAGTGTTTGTCGGGGCGGTCCCTTAAATAGGTTGGCGGCCCCCTAATATATCTGGGACCGCCATTTCCTGACAGGCTGTTTTTCAGCTCCTATAAATAGTGGGTCGCCTCCAACTATTTTCATAACCCCTTTTGCATGATTTTCTTTCAGTTCTTTCTCTCTCTAGATCTCATTAAATCTCTCTAAATCTTTGATCATTCAAATTGGTTAATCTTGTTTAAATGTGATCAAATCTTCTATCCTTTCCTCAAGTATAAGAGAAGAACTTCGGTCATCTTCAAGATCCGAAGTTATGTAGTCAAGTTAGTCCATTTGTAACATTTGTTACATATAGATCGAGTCCATGTCTTCCAATCTTTAGTAGTGTTTAGATACAAATGATGTATATATTTGGATGGGTTGATTGTGGGTTGGTTAGTATTTTAGGCCTTAAAATACATTGGTGAAGTGGTAGATTGGTTCTAGCTAAGATTAGGACTCGACATCTAGCTTAGTGTCAGAAAATAATGTAAGCGACGCGATTTATGTGTTTAGGCCATAAAACACAAGGTTTGTTATGTTGGGCCATAAAACATAACGGGTTTGGTTGTACCCGAAGAAGAACTCAACATCTAGCTTAGTGTCGGAAAATAATGTAAGCATTGGTATAAGGTTTTCTCCGCCGAAAGGGAGCTTGTTGATTAGTGAAGTAACTCTCGAGTTGGATACTCGGGGAGTGGAGTAGGGCGAAGAGGAGCTTCGTGACCGAACCACTATAAATCACCGTGTCGGTTTGCATTTTCTTTTACCTTTCGCTTTACTTATTTCTTTACATTTACCGCTTTACTTTTATACTTGCATTGTGCTTATGATTGTGTGAATGGTTGTGTATATATTGTTAGTTAAGGTTGTGTACTACTTTGTAGTTAATATTGTGGTTGAGTTTGTATTATTAAGATATGTGCTAGTTGTTGTAAAACCTATTATCGACACTTCTCATATTACGTCTAACTTGATTGGTGATTTGATACTAAAGATTTAAAGTTTTTAAATGGAAAAGTATTCACCCCCCTCTACGGTTTCCACAGTTTACGAGCACTTTCGGGTCCGTTTAGGCTATAAAAACATTCAGAAATAATGTAGTATTACTTATATAATATTTATACATCTTTTTAACTTTATAAATATTATTTTATAAAATGATTAAACTATTTATATAATATTATTATATGAACAATAAAAATATTAAATCAAGTGTTATTAACAAATATTCAATTATTGGACGAAGATAATATTTTTACGAATACATATACATGGACACTTATTTATCAAGCACGGTTTAAACGTTATAACTTCCGTATACAAATCTTTAAAGAAAAATTTTCTCAAAAGAACTTGGAAATGTCAACTTATGTTTGTCTAAGTCGTAAGAGTAGAAATGATGTCTAAAACACGAAATTTATGTGCTGGAACAACTTTTTAAAGTCCTATTTTCTACAGTTAAGTTACAAAATGATTTTGATCAAAAAACGTGTTTTGAGGTCACTGGTGGCGGTCCCATAAATGTCGGTGCGGTCCCCCAAAATATCTGGGACTCACTTTATGGGGGGCGCCTGTCTGTTTCGTCAGTTTTTGGCAAACTTCAAAAAATCATATAAAATCAACCGTAAGTCCGTAGAAGTCGTGTCACCCGTCATTTCGAAGATAATCGAGTCTAGTTTCATTTAAAAATACTTTCAAGTCTTTATTCTAAACTTAAGTGAGTCATAAATGCAAATTAATCGCAGCACCTAACGCGGCAATCCTAACCTCAACCCCAATACCCACCCCTAAACAAGACAAAAACACATTATGCAAAGTATCCATATGCAACAACAAAATCTCACCAATAAAATGCGCAAATTGCGCGAAAATCAAAAGCGCACTCTCTTTCAACCTGTTATCATCACTAACCACACATCCAAACATAAAAGGCAACAACTCTACCCATCCATTCTCACCAACAACCAAAACCGCTAAATCGGAAACCGTATCACATATCTTTTTACACACAGTCTTAACCTCTTCTTTACCCACACATTCAAGTAAAGTCTGTTTGAGAATAGTTTTCGCACTCTCCGAAAGAAAAAAATACAATACTTGACTTTGACGTTGTTGTGAAGTATCCTCATCGGCTGAATTGGTTAAAATTCGGCGTAAAAGGACCGCGGAAAAGGCGCGGTGTTCGAGGAGGGGGAAGGAGTGGAGGAGATGGGGGAGTTTGAGAACGAGGGGCTCAGGGAGATGGAGTTTGGAGAAGTTGAAAAGGGATTCTGCTTGGGAGCGTTGGGAGTTGTTTGTGGAGGTTAAGAAGGAGATGAGGGTTGTGAACTGGGTGGTGTTTGGGTCAAGGAGGATGGTGGTGGCTTGTGACAGCAGATGTTGTTGTTGTTGCTCGGAGGATGATGCCATGGTTGGTTAGTTGGTTATGTGGCGACGGTTTTTTCAAGGGATTTTTGGGAAATGAGGAAAGAGAGAGGGAGTGGGTGGCCCTTTTTTTGAAGAGATGGAGGGAGGTGATTTTTAGGGGAAAAAAAAAAATGGGTTCTTATATGTAAGAGAGATTAGAGAAATGGAGAATGAATTGAGTGTTTGGGTGTGGGGATTGTGATTTTTTTATTTTTATGGTTTCCAGCTAATATTTAAGTTTTGGAAAGGAAATTTATTGATTTCAACATGTTTTTTTAGTCCATGTATAGAAAAGTAATTTGTTAATCACATGTTTATTGTTCATGGTAATTGGTAAGCGCTCTTTTGCGGAGCGCGGTGTTTTACATTAAAGACTAACTTTGCAACTGAATGACAACTTAAGGACTATTTTCGTATAGTAAGTTAGTCATTAAGTACCATGGCTGAGCATATTAGACCTTTCGACCGAACCGGACATATTACGGTCCAGTCCTCGGTCCATGTTTTTCTTTAAACTCGGTCCTCGGTCGGTCCGGTTCGGTCTTAAAAAAACCTGGCGATTATGCTTTGTTGGACCAGACCGGACCATTTCGGCCCGGTCCTTGGTCTGTCGTTCTAGACAAATTCAGTTTTGGTCCGGTCTTGATCGGTCCGATCCGGTTTTCGGACCTTGATCACCTTTATTAAGGACTAACTTTGCAAAGGAATGATAACCTCAACGATAATTTTCGTAAATTGTTTCTGAATTTTTTATGAAACTAGTCTTTAGGTTAGCGTTCCGTTGCAAAATTAGTGATAGATATCATAAATAGACACTACACTAGTATTTAGATAGAGAGATAGATAGAGAGAGAGGGGGGGTGACGTGTGAAGAGGGAAAGAAATAAAAGAATACTAGATTAAGAAAGAAGAAAAATCATCATCCTTTTCCTTACCTTAGCCTCCTTTATATAGGAAGGGGAATGACTAGGAAAGAAAATGGTAATATTACATAATTGCATACAAGTCATTGTCTATTTATTGAATACTCCCTAGACTATGATTTAACTAGATAAATGACCATGTAACCAACACTTTATGTGTTTCTAACTATCTCCCCCTAAGGGGCGGTTACACTGGTCATAAAACAATTCGAGGATCAATAGTCTTGGGGCGTCCACAACATACTCTTCCAATTGTCTCAGCTGTTCTCTGCGCTTTTGATGTCCTTCTCATTCCAGTCACGTCCTTTCAACCTTTCATTACCTCGACCCGGCTTGTTCTTGGTTAGACCATACTTCAATCAAGTTTTCTTAAATCTTCCACAGTAGTTACCATCACAGAATATATGAACTTGATTGAGCTTCAGCAGAGATCGGCGGTTGTGTTGATTGAGATACACTTCCCCTTTCTGTGCTTAGATATTGTATATGGTATCCTATCATCGATTCCTTCAAAGCAAAGCTTGGGTTTAGTCCAGTATGAGGGTCATTCTGATAGATCTCTACACCCAATTGCAAATCTTAACTTTGTTCTTTTATCTTGTTTCTTCAGATGAAGAGAAGAAGTGTGTTGTTAAAGTCTTTTTCAAACTCGAAATTGAGATGGTGCAGCTTGTCTTGGACTTTGAGTAGATGCATGTATTCTATGTCATTTAAGTTGAGTCTTGGAAGATCTGCATAGCTGAATGTATATTCCTTTTTATCCGATCTTCTGACAACAATTGATGACAAGAATCCGTAATCTCATTTCCTCTTCACTACTACTCTCACAACAGAAATGATTCTCTTATCAGAATAGACTTTGCTTGGTGATATGTTACTAATCTCAGGTCCTGAAGAAGTCTTGACGTCCATCAAATATCCCAGTAGATGTATTCCATTCAGGGCTCGATCTGATAACGATGTACTATCCTCATTGCTCAATCTTTCAAAGATCATATCTTTAATTCCTTGGAGGTAATACCTAGCTGCAAAGTGCTTGGTGAGAGATGTAGCATACTTCTCTTCAGTGCTGAGGCTTACCAGGTAATAGAAGTTGATGACATCAAATAATGTCTATTTTATAGCATCATTTATCCCATGTTATTAACCCATTTTGTATAGTTATTGCAAAGAATTGTTACTTAATCGTTTATATTTGAGAATTGCAGTAATTATGGAGTAATTGGTGAAAGTTAGCAAAAGGCGCGCATTCTGGAACTTAAATGAAGATATTTTGAAGATTACTATTTTGAAGACCAATACGCCGTATCCATCAAGGAAGATACGGCGTATTCGTGCCTGCACTCATCAAAGACCAGAGAGAATCAATACGCCGTATTCAAGATATGGAATCAATATAATATTCTGGAAGATATCAAGCGTGGTCCCTACTCCAAGAAATCCCCAATACGTCGTATCCAACTCTTGGATACGCCGTATCCAACCGACTTCCAGACCTTATAAATAGAAAACTCAAAAACGAGTTTTAAGTGTGCTAAATCATATTCTCGATACCTAAACCACAAAAGTCGATTTTTAGAAGAGAAAAAGAGTAGAAGAGGTCGAGCAACGCTATCAATTCCATAGGAGACAACGTGTAATTCCGTATACTTTAGTAATCGTTCAGTTTTTGGTATCATTCGTTAACTCGGTTAGTTTACCTTGGCTAAATAATTGCTCTTGTATTTATTATGACGTTTGAAGGCTAATACCTTCGGGTATTAGCCATTATTATGAAGATCTGAATGTTTGGTATTTGTTTATCTTGATTTCTTGATTTATCGTTGTATGCTTGTTTATTTTTATCAATTTATACTTGTTTACGCACTTTTTGTATGCGACCTGTCATTCAACTAGATCTAGTGAAGCAGACCAAGCAGATCTAGAGTCCGGGATAGCTCTCCAAATATTAATCTATACATCTAGAACCATAGTTACACAAATATTATCCTTCTAAGTCTGTGTCTAGGAAACGCTTCGGGCTTAACTAATTAATTAGATATTGCCAATGGTTTATTGATCGTGTTGACTAGCAGGTGACCTAGATAATTCAACAAGCAACGTTCTAATTCCAGTGGATAGTTGGACAAGTGGACTACTAGTGTATAAATTGCGATTAAGCGGTAAGTGGGTAAAGTCTCTATGAGCTAGGGTTTAACAAGATCACCATTGCTTTAATCCCTAAGATAGATTATAATCAGCAAATAAAAATGCTTTATGCGGATGCTTTAATTGTGTGTCAGAATTATTGTGTCTAGGTCGTAGGATGATGTAACGCCTAAGTCTTAAGAATGATATGCCACCTCGAGAGAAGAAATCATTGCACTAAATAAACAAACCAACATTCTAATCGGATTAATAATGTTTAATACAGTTTTCTTATATAAGGTTCGACCGCTCTTTCATCTTTTGTTAATTATCTTGCGTGGGTTAAAGTGCCTTGAAATGATTATAGACACCAACCAAACCGTGTCTGTCTCTCAGGCTGAAAACCCCCCTTTTCCCGTTAGAATTAGGATTCAGACTGACATAGGTTTAACATAGGTTTAACATAGGTTTAGAATAGAATAGAATTAACATAGAATAGATAACGAAGATATTAATAAAATTTAGAGATTTAACCTCGCTTCAAGTGTTCGACACCCTACCGATCGGGTACACTGCCCGTTAAAGTGTTGTCTTTGGTTTAGTCGGCAAAATATAAATTTAAAACTTGAATCATCTTAAATATACCATACAACGACAATACATCAAGTTTTTGGCGTCGTTGTCGGGGAGTGAAAATTAATCTTAATTTTTATTTGATATTTTGGTTTTTGACATTAGATTAGATCTAACCCTTAGGATTAGTGTAATTCTGATTAGTGTATATTCTTGTATATTCTATAATATTTGTATATCTGTATTTAATTATTTGCTTGTATATATTCGTATGTTTAATTATTTGCGTATTTAATAGTTTTTGTATTAATACATTGTTTTGGTCGACAGTTGAATACGGTGTATCCACTTCCATCAGATACGGGGTATCCAGTTCTTTGTCCAATACAGCGTATTCATCCTAATAGATTAATACGGCGTATCCACTTCCATTGGATACAGCGTATCGATCGTCAAGGAGACACTTCAAGACTCTAAGTCTTGACGAATTGAGATCGCCTGATTTCAATCTACTTTCTGACCTAGAATACTCGGAGGAAGAAAAAGCAGAAGCAATGACTGAAACAATGGAGCAATACATGAGCAAGACCCGAACAGCATAAATTAATAAATCAAAGTAATACGTTAAACTCTATAAAGTTTTGAAACATAAACCATCACACTAAGACTTGACATATCACCCCAGGTTGCATGACAAAGCTGTTACTTTCACTTTATATACTTTTGCCATCAATCATATTTCCCCTATTAAGGTAAGTTCATAACCTCGCATTTTAAATCTTCTAATCTTTTCATAAACCCGCTAGGGGGATACATGCTATAAATCATGAATACGAGTATTTTTCCAACTGCATGCTATCATGATATATTATTGCCTAAGTCCTTACTTTTGCCATTAAGACCCCACTTTTATAACACCCCGTGTTTTAGGGTCATTGACGCCGTCAATAAATCCACAATGTATCTTTTGTATTGTACGCGTTTGCTTTAAATCGCAAACGTTAAGTTAAATCGCGTACGCTAAATATTAGCGTTCAATGTAAACGGGCATCAAACAATTAAATATTTACATCAAGCAAGTGTTAAGTAATTATTTTAAGTGTAATTATTAACTTTGTTAATTTTATTTTATTGGTTACGTAAATTGTTTACGTTTCACGATAAAAATACGTTTTGGCATACCCGGAACCACCAAAACTTTTTTACGCTTCAACAAATACCCACATTTATACCCAATACCTAAAATTTACAAAATAAAATCACATTTATAGATATAAAACTGGATATAGGGGGAAAGATACAAAAGAAATATCTTACATTTCACCACTTGGTCTTTTGTACATCACTTGCCATTAAGCCTAGCCATACCTCCCATTCTTTTGACCAAGACTTCCTAAAAACCCTCATGGTGTCTCCTTGACTTTAATCCATGGCACACAAAATACACCAAGTTGGCTTGTAGAAATACTAACATCATTAAAACTAGCTAGTATTTGTCCATTTGACTAAGATCTTTTCCTTAAGACTCCCATTGGTGTTTCTTGACCACATATTGCAATCTTTTGACTAGGTCTTTTACCATATTATAGTACTCATGCATGACACATAGAATAACAAGAAACACTTAACCAAAAATCAAACAAAAAACCTTCTTTCTTCCTCTCTTTAGCCCACGGCTCAAAACCACCCCATATTTAAATAAACCAAACAAAATTTTCTTCATCATATACAAGCTTACACCACACATTTATAAGAATAATACTTAAGGTATTTACAAGCCTTGGTTAACCATTTGCAAGTGTTGAAGCAAGGAAAGGAAACTAGGGTTTTCATTTGGAAAGTTAGGGTTTCTTGGTTATAAGCTTTGGTTTTTAATCTAAACAAGGGTTTAGATTGTGTTGGTTATCATCATCATTCATCATAAGGTCATCTAGAACTCTTTATGTTCTTACATTTATCATTATATGCATATGTTAGTTCTGTAGCAAGGACTCACCATTTAGATTTTTAAACATATTAAAATGAGTTTTTTCCTGGTGTGATCATCATTTTGTACACTATTACATATGTTGTGATATTGATAATATCATGTTAAAATGGATCTACAAGTGTTATATCATATTGGTTAAGTGTAAAAATGAATATATACAAATTAGGGTTTTCAAGGTTACTTAATATGTTACAAGTATAAGTATCGCAAATGACTTGTAAATCTTGTTCATGGAATTTTGTTTATGTTATGTAAATACTAAAATGAGGTTACAATGGAATTATAGATATGGTACACTCATGGTTTATGTATAAAAATGGATATGTATAAACTAGTGATTAAAGTTTACTTAAGAAAAGTATGGTTTAAAAGATGTTGTTATGGATTTGTTATCATGGACTTTTGGACAAGATATAGACTAATGGACTTTATTATATGTAAGACATATAATATATATATGGTATAAAAGATTTGTGGTAATTTACAAAGTTGAAAGTTATAAAAACAAAGTTTACATATGGATTCAAGAAAGACATCCAAACTTTCTGTTTTAATTCGACATACAACCTGTCCATTTTATATTTTTATAAAATAGTACGTCTCATGACGATTCCAAAAAGCTAAGAAACTCGAAAAACGGATTAATAACGAAAAAGATACGCTAATTACGAGTTATACGTTAATTAAACGGGTTTATAAAATAAATTTATAAAAACAAGTTATAAAACTTATACAAACAGAAGGTTTGACATTTTTATTAAATCACACATATTTTTAGGATTCCAAAATGATAAGAAATGTAATTTTTCAATCAAAGAACGAAGAAGTTACGAATTACGCGAGTTTACTACAATAAATACTTTTATAAAAATATTTTTATAAAAGTTACTATTCATGATAGAAACTTTTTTTTAAACCTGATAAATCAATAGAACTTTCAATTACGAGAACGTGCTCGAAAGATATCGGCTAAAAACCGGGCTCTAAACAAAGAGAAATTACGTCATTTCGATAACAAAACTTATATAAATAAATTTAGGATTGGTTGCCAGTGAACAGTAAGTAAAAGTTATTGTTACCACGTAGATCCAAAATTTGGTAAAATGTCAAATTTTGATACTCAATCTTAATACGAAAACGTGAGCGCAAAGAAACACCTTCATAACGGACTCTAAAACGCGAAAGTTACGACGTTTTACTAACAACGGTAAGTTTTAAACGTTTTAACTTGTTAAACACTTTTTTACCAAAACATTTAGATGGTGATTAGCTATTATTTAGAATGATATTGGTAGTAGGTATCCAATGTTATTAGTACTGTATACGAACTTATTTAAATAGGTTGCATCTGACGATTTGCGTGGCGTATTATTTGTGATATACTTGATATTCGCTCACTCAAGGTGAGTTCATAGCCCCACGTTTTACATGGTTTGTTTTATATAGTTTTTGGGTGTGGGAAAATGCATTGTGTTATAAATTGAACACAAGTGGTTAATGTTTTATATTATGATTACGTTTGCCCAAGTAGCGATATTAACCCCCCCTATGTTGAGCCCATTATCATGAACTGTCATTTTATGTGTATGAGCTGCGAATATATAAATAGATCTATTGGGATTGTCATCCCCGTTCGGGGGATTAGCTTCACCAGGCAAAACGAATCGGTATACCATGTCGAACTTAGGGATGGTTGCGGGTTTTAGGAACATTCAGCACGGGCGCGCATGTAGGCCATTTATTATGGTTTTCATCTATTCGAGCTTGAGTGTCATGAGCTTAGGGCTATGCAAGTATCATTTATATGATGTACGCATCTGTGGCATTATCATAAACTTGGGAAATCTTGTGTCCTTACAATATATCGATTTATCAAAATTCTCCTATGAATTCAACCAAACATTATTGTTGACGTTTTAAAGCAATGTTTTTTCAGGAGATCAGTAAGCTCAAGGTGCAAGCATTAATTGGTGATTTTGTTTTGGGGAGGTCTTGCTAAAGTTATGGTTGCATTTTGTTTTGGGAAAAAATATATGCGTTGTGAATCAGTATCTTGGTAATAATAACAATAACAGTTAAAGCTTCGGGCTATTTGTATCATACATTGCTTAATCCAATGTATCAGTTTTAAAAGACTTTTCAGTCGTTCTAATATATCTTGTGTTTTTTTATTCTAAGAAGTAAGTAACCGCCAGGACCTTATTCAAGCTGATGGAACTAATTTGGGGGCTTTGTTTATGATTGGTATCAAGAGCCAAGGTTATAGAGAACCAGGTCAAATGTTTTTGCTAGTCTATAACCGTTTTCAAACATCGAATTCAAACAAAGGGGTTTTACACGGGACATACATATGTGCATACATTCATGCATACACTACTTGTTGCATTAGTTGGTTGGACTAGATTGCTTTAGCAATAATTGATATACATGTTATGATATAAATGTATATTACTATAAGAGTCTTATATTAAATACTAATATAAGCTATTTTGAATTTTCAGATTCAGTCATGTCAGATTCGTATGAATCGGGGGTTACATACACGGAGGTTTCCAGCCCATTTGAGGGTTTATCAAACATAGGATCACCGAGAGCCCAACCGACCCCCCCACACCCACCCCGATGATCTACGAGTACTTGTAGCTGTCCTTGGATGCCAGAGGACCCATACGTGGAGGCCGCTCTTCAGGCCCCACCCTCTCCAGATTACGTGCCTTGGCCCCGAGGAGCAGAGCAGGGCAACACCTTCGCTGATTAGTTCTAAGCCCAAGATTACTGATGATGAGATTGTTGCTGAGGATCAGCCAGATGCTGAGGATGCCTCACCCACTGCTCAGTCACCTGACTATGTCCCGGAGTCCGATCCTGAGGCGGATCCGGAGGAGGATGATGATGAGGACCTCGAGGAGGATCTTGTTGACTATTCTGCTGATGGAGGATATGACGGAGACGATGAGCATGAGCCATAGGATGAGGATGAGGATGATGATGTTGACATAGAGGCTTGTGAGAGGATGCACCCAGTTTCTGCCGTCTCTGTAGTTGTTGCTTTACCCAGCTTACGGTATTTATCACCCCCCCCACCACCCACATCAGGCCCTATACTGCGGAGGAGACAGAGGACCGTTCGTGAGACTGATGAGTTGAGACCACCACACCACCACACCATGTGACATATCATGTGACAGTTAGGAATTTATACTGCCAGCTCCCGCTAGTACCTACAACAATATGGTCTGATGCAGGAGTTGTAGATTCTCGCTATATCTACTCAACATCATCACCACTCTCCCCCATGGTCTTCACCACTTTCCCTATACCTTATCCACCACTACCCTCAATACCATCTCAGATCATACTTAGTATCACCACCCACTACCAAAAGTTATCATCACCAGTGCCTGTGTTTCTCTCCAACACACCTCCTAGCCCCATTCGTTCATTGGGCTATCGAGTTGCTATGATCCGTGGAGATGCAGGCCAGCGATCTACTTCCATTCTCTACCATTACCAACACCATTCATACTATCCCCCACCAGATCAGTTGCACCATCATCAGGGATATCTACAACCTTTGGCCCATTACTGTTCATATCTTTCATCACCACATTGCTTACTACCCTTGCTAGTCGTAGGGAGGACAGACCCGAGGTTACCTTACCACCTCGGAAGAGGTTAGCATCGCTCTTGCTCTAGATATGTGACGTAGGAGAGAGCTATCTGCTGTTGCTGCTAGTCGGATGGAGGTCGTAGCAGACTATGGCTTTGTAGCTACTATGGATAGGGAGATCAGGCGTGATCCGGAGAGAGAGGTTGGATATGGGATCACCGACTCGTGGGACGAGATAGTTGAGACCCTTCAGGGGGCACCAGTTAGTACTGACACGGAGTTGGGTCGACATATGACAGCATTTGAGACTAGGGTTAGGCAAGACACGGATGAGATTTATACGAGGTTAGACGATGAGCAGAGTCAGAGACAGCTATTGGCTGGTCGGCTCAATATGTTGTTTAGAGACAGACGAGCACATGCATATACACGTCATCAGATGGAGACAGAGGCTAGATTGTCCCGAGAGGCTTGGAGGCGATCGATGGATGCGAGTGATCTTGCCCGCGGAGAGGTTATGTCACTGCGCACTACCGTACTGGGTCAGATGTCAGAGATTAGAGAGTTGCATGCTGCTGATCGTAGGAGACAGGCTGTGACTTTAGAGATGCTGAAGGCAGACCATAGGAGATCTGCAGAGATGAGAGAGTTGAGGACAGCTGATCGTACCCGACAACAGCAGCTTATACAGACATTGACAGTGATGCAGTCATTACAGGGACAGGTGACCATACTACAAGGACAGGTGGCAGCACTACATGGACAGGTTACCGCACTGCAGGGACCCGCTGGAGGTCCTGCACAGCCAGAGCTGCCAGAGGAGGCTGGTAGCAGTTCATAGATTAGATCATGTTATGGCTAGTCATTTTGTATATAGCCTACTAAGTATTACGGGTTCAATCCCGGCTAGTAAGGCTTTAGGTTGTTATGTTTATTTTGTAACCTAATCGTTATGATCATTTTGTATCTGAACCATTCATGTATGTTTTCCAATTTATATATGGAATGGTTGTATTATGTCACGTCTGTAATCGAATTTGTTTATGAATGAATGTCGATTTGGTTATATCATTGTTGATTACAATTCAGTTGTATATTTCACTGTGTGATGTGATCTCACTTTATTTATCATGTATATGTCATGTCATGGTTATGATTTTATGAAATCTAACGGGTATTGTATTTTCTTGTGATTGAAGAAAATGGCACCAAAACGAGCCACAAGGTCAACACCGGTCACAACAACCCCAGCCCCAACAGCAACCACCACCACATCGGTCACTAATGCCCAACTTCAGGCAATGATTGACCAAGGTGTCACTGCCGCTTTGGCAGCACGTGATGCAAACAGGAATGGCGATGACAGCCATACTTCGGGAACGGGTGGCAGAAGGACTGAACGCGTTGCTCGAGAGTGCACTTACCAAGACTTTATGAAGTGCAAACCTCTATATTTCAAAGGCACTGAGGGAGTTGTTGAATTAACTCAATGGTTCGAAAGGATGGAGACTGTTTTCCGCATAAGCAACTGCCCTATGGAAAATCAGGTTAAGTTTTCCACTTGTACTCTTCTAGCAGGTGCTCTAACATGGTGGAATTCCCATGTTATGACTGTCAGTCATGATGCTGCATATGCAATGACTTAGGCCGATCTGAGAAAGAAGATGACTGACAAGTACTGTCCGAGGAACGAGATGAAAAAGCTCGAGGCTGAATTGTGGAATTTGAAAGTGAAGGGTACTGATGTGATAGGGTACAACCAACGTTTCCAGGAACTAGCACTGCTATGTGTTAGGATGTTTTCGGAGGAGTCTGACAAGATTGAAAGGTACGTCGGCGGATTACCCGACATGATCCATGGAAACATTGTAGCATCAAAGCCGAAAACCATGCAAGAGGCTGTTGAAATGGCCACTGAATTAATGGATAAGAAAGTCAGCACCATTGCTGAAAGACAGGCTGAGAACAAAAGGAAGTTTGAAAACACTTCCCGAAACAATCAAAACCAACAACAACAGAACAAGAGACAGAACACTGGCAGGGCCTATACTGCAGGGACTGGTGAAAAGAAGCCATACGGGGGATCTAAACCCCTATGCGCTAAATGCAACTATCACCACGACGGTCCGTGTGCTCCAAAATGCCACAAATGCAACAAAGTTGGCCATTTTGCTCGTGACTGTAGGAGTGCGGGAAATGCCAACAATGCTAACAATTAGAGGGGCACTGGGTCAGGCCAGAAACCTACTTGCTTCGAGTGTGGAGTTCAAGGACACTACAAGAGGGAATGCCCAAAGCTAAAGAACAACAAAAACCGTGGAAATCAAGTTGGTAATGACAGGGCTCCAGCCAAAGTATATGCAGTGGGACGTGCAGGGACAAACCCAGACTCCAACGTCGTGACGGGTACGTTCCTTCTCAACAACCGCTATGCTTCTAAATAATTGTGATACTGGTGCCGATAGTAGCTTTTGTGTCTACTGCATTTAGTTCCCACTTGGAATATCACGCCAGTCTACCTAGATCACTATTATGATGCGAACTAGCTTACGGGAGGATAAATTGGGTAAACATATCCTTAGGTGTGCATATTAATCTCCTAAACCGACCCCTTCAACATAAATTTTAATGCCCGTAGAACTTGGTATACGACTCTATAAATTAGGATGGATTGGTTGGCAAAGTACCAAGCAATCATTATGTATGCCGAGAAGATCGTTCGTATCCCTTGGGGAAATGAAACATTAGTTTTCACGAGTGACGAAAGAAACCAGGGACACGAGGCTCTCTACACATTATCTCGTACTCCCAAAAAATAAGAAAGACATGCTAAAAGGATTCCATCTTTTGGCACATGTCACAATAAAATAAAAAATAAGAAAAAAGGAAGGTGAAGGAAGAAAAAAGAAAATAAAGGGTTTGAAGACAATTCGGAGAATAAGCGAACATGAGGATGTACCAATAGTTTAGTTTTGAGATTTTCCCTGAAGTCTTTCTGAGGACTTGCGGTCAGATCCCTCCGACTCGACAAGTATAATTCCAAATCGTTTGTTACCTGTTGCTGCACCCGTAGCTCTGGGCGCTTTAAAAAAAAAAAAAAAAAAAAAAAAAAAAAAAAAAAAAAAAAAAAAAAAAAAAAAAAAAAAAAAAAAAATAAAAAAAAAAAAAAAAAAAAAAAAAAAAAAAAAAAAAAAAAAAAAAAAAAAAAAAAAAATAAAAAAAAAAAAAAAAAAAAAAAAAAAAAAAAAAAAAAAAAAAAATAAAAAAAAAAAAAAAAAAAAAAAAAAAAAAAAAAAAAAAAAAAAAAAAAAAAAAAAAAAAAAAAAAAAAAAAAAAAAAAAAGAAAAAACAAAAAAATATCGATTGGCACCTTCTGAAATGAAAGAGTGTCGGAGCAACTAAAAGAACTATCTGACAAAGGCTTTATAAGACCTAGTTCCTCACCCTGAGGAGCTCCGGTCTTGTTTGTCAAGAAGAAGGACGGATCATTCCTGGATGTGCATTAATTACCGGAAATTGAATAAACTAACCGGTGAAGAACGTTATCCGCTCCCAAGAATGATGATTTATTTGATCATACTCCAAGGGACGATGTTGTCTACTCGAAGATCGACCTAAGGTCGTTATCACCAACTGAGGGTTCGAGAATAAGCCATTCCGAAAACCGTATTTACAGGACCCTTTTATGGCCATATATGAATTTCAAGGTTATGCACGATTGGTTTGACAACGCACCTGACCGTAGATCATGTGACCTTATGAATCGGGTGTGCAAACCATATTTGGATAAATTTGTGATTGTCTTTATTAACGATATTCTGATATATTCAAAGAACAAGCAAGAGCATGAAGAGCACCTTAAGCTAATCTTAGAATTGCTTAAGAAAGAGGAGTTGTATGCCAAATTTTCTAAATGTGAATTTTAGATTCCTAAAGTACAGTTCCTAGGTCACGTGATTGATAGTAAGGGTATTCATGTGGATCCCGCCAAGATCGAATCCATTAAAGATTGGGCATCTATTAAGTCGCCAACGGAGATTCGTCAATTTTTAGGTCTTGTTGGGTATTATCAAAGATTCATTGAAGGGTTTTCGAAGATCGCCAAACCAATGACCAAACTCACCCAGAATAAGGTCAAGTTTGAGTGGGGTGATAAACAAGAAGCAGAAGTTATGCAGTGCACCAATCCTGGCCTTACCTGAAGGAAGCGAAGATTTTATCGCATAATGCGATGCTTCAAAGAAGGGTTTGGGCGCTGTGTTAATGCAAAGATAAAAGGTGATTGCTTATGCATCACGCACTAAAGAGTCGTAAAGAAGAATTATACGACTCAGTGATTGTGAACTTGGATCAGTATGTTCGCTCTCAAGATTTGTGATGCACTACCCTGATATGAACCAAGTGCACGGTGGTTTTACTGATCTTAAGAGTCTACAACAAATCTTAATCAGAAAGAGCTGAACATGAGGCAACGACATGGTTGGAGTTGCTCAGTTTATTACGATTGAGATCGATATCACCCAGGAAAGGCAAACAAATTTGTTGATGATGCTCTAAGCGATGAAGGAGAGGAGAATCAACCATTAAGAGTTACTCGAGACCTTAGTCCGCTAGACTAATGTCATGGATCCTTCCCAAACAAAGTCTTGTGAATGTCAGACACTAGAAGCCGAAAACCAAGCGAACATCACGACACTGAAGATGTGGAGTGAAATGTTTGGTTGAAATCGCTAAAAATCCAAGATGTGATTAGGAGGAAAAGTGGAACCTCCGTTGAGGATGAACCTCTATGCCTCAAAGCAGGAGTAGGCTACCTATTATGGGCGATTTTACGGAATGTGAACATGCATGAGTCCCCACAAATCAAAATACTCTAATACATCCGGGTTCGACAATAGTACCAAGATATGAAAAAGCAATATGGTGGACCAATATGAAAGCCGACAACGCCACCTATGTTTACAAGTTGTTTGAACATGTGCTAAGTCCAAGGCCGAGACGTCAAGGCCATCATGGTGTTAGACAACCCAAGATCCCTATAATGGAATGGACAACATCACTATAGATTTTGTCACAAAGCTCCCTAAGACGTCACAAGGCTACGACACCATTTGGGTGATTGTTGACCGACTTACTAAGTCTGCAATTTTCACACCAATAAGGAGAGACTAATCCTATGATCACTAGCAAGAATATCCTACAGAGAGGTTTGTCATAAGCATGGGAATCCTGTTTTCAATCATTTATGATCGCGTTCTGAGGTTCGCATCCAACTTCTGGAGTCACTTCAGAATGCATTAGTACTAATTGGATAAGAGTACTGAGTATCATCCATAAACAGATGGAGCATAGCGATAGGACAATTTCAAACTCTCGAGGAATGTTTGCGTGCATTGTGTGATCGATTTCGGAAAAGGTTGGGTTAATCACTTACCATTAGATGAATTCTCTTATAACAATAGCTATCACGCTAGCATCAAGGCCGCACCATTCGAAGCACTTTATGGTCGAAAGTGTCGTTCACATGTTTGTTGGACCGAAGTTAGAGAAGCTCAAATCCTCGGTCCTGAACTAATCTAAGAGACAACTGAGAGAATCATCCAAATCAAGCAAAGGATGCAAGCCCCTCATGATCGACAGAAGAGTTACGCCGATCTGAAGCGTAAACCGATGGAATTCCAAGTCGGGGATAAAGTAGCCATACCTTGTCTCATTTGACCATAAGTCTTCCTTAAGACCATGAACTATGTTCTTGACCAACTATTGCAATCTTTTTTACTAAGACTTACCATATATACTAGTATACATGCATAAACACATAGATAACAAGAACACTTGGTGTAAAAGAGAAAAATCTCTCATTTTCTCTCCCTATTAGGCCACGGCTCAACCCCCCCCCTATAAACTATCCATACAAAAATTTTCTATCACTTATTTACACATTCTCATATCATATCTAAGATGTCCTAAGTTGTTTCCAAGTATTGGTTAAAGGTTTGCAAGTGTTGAAGCAAGAAATCAAGATTAGGGTTTCATATTGAATTAGGGTTTTCATAGCTTGCTAGCTTGGGTTTAAAGGCTAAACAAGGGTTTAGCACATATTTCTCATCATCATCATTCATCACTAAGGTTATCTAAAACCTTTATCTTTTCATTTTCATGATTTTATATGCATATGATGTTTTATATAGAAAAATCACCATTTAAGACTTTTGAATATGTAAAAGGGATTTTTACTTATAATTATGGATTTGTTCACTTTTAAACATGTTATGATGTTAATGAGATCATGTTAAAATGGAGGTAAAAGGATTGTACCATGTTGTTTTGGTGTAAAAAAAAGATTAGTACAAATTAGGGTTTATAAATTACTTAATATGTTGACAAGTAAAAGAAAGGTCCAATGACATATAAAACTTTTTATGGACTTTTTAGTGATGTTTATAAGAACACTAAAATAAGGTTAAATGGAAGTATATATGAGTGATAACCAACCTTGGAGTTAAGCTTAAAAGTGTTTAATGAAAGATTAGGTTTTTTATGATTTACATGAAAAGACGCATCAAGTAAATGTGTATAATCAACTTGATGAACTTGTTTAATTCTTGATAATTTAGACAAATGATGGACATAAGATTAGACTAATGGGAGCCATTATTAAATGTATGACATAAGTAATATATATAAGAAAAAAAGACTTATGGAAAACTACTAAAGTGAAAAGTACATAAAACAAGTTTATATAAAAGTATACTTATTGATCATCAAGGGGCTGTTTGGATTTCATATTTTAAACAGGGTGTTTGACACTTTATAAAACTAATACGACTCATGACGATTCCAAAAGTGGTATGAAAGCTCAAAAAAACGGATTAATAACGAAAAAAGATACGATAATAAAACGATATAAACCGTTATACCCGGGTTTATAAAACTATTTTTATAAATGTACAATTCAATGACAGAAACTTTATTTTTGTAAACCTCATAAATCAATTAGAACTGTTCAATACGAGAACGTCTCGAAAGAATCGCTAACGGAGCTATAACGAATAAGATATGACATTTTACGAGTTTAACGCTGAATTGAAACGTAAAAACAAGTTTATAGCTGTTGTGAACAGTAAAAACACTATTCATCACAGAATGTTGAAAAATTGAAAATGTAATATTTTGATCACTCGCTTAGTACGAAAAGCGGGCCATAAGAAAACGTCAAAATCGGGCTTAAAACGCAAAAGTTATGCTATATTTACTAAAACGGTAATTATAAACGTTTTTACTTATTAAACAACAATCTTACCAAAACAATAATATGGTGATTGGAACTATATAGACCTATTTAAATATTAAGTTGTTTTTTAATTGTGGTAATTATTTAAGCAAAGTGCATAAATTACCTAGGAGTTTTCATAATGAGGCCTCTCGGGGTGGCGTATCGTCGAGTTGTTGGTTTACGATTTAAAAGTGTCCTAACTTCCCATACGTTCACTAAGACCTGTTAATTATGATAGCCCGAACGATAGTATGATGAGCTATATAGGAATATATGATATTGGTTAATCGAAGTACATGGTACTTATACGACCTTAATTTAAATAGGTTGCATCTGACGATTTGCGTGACGCATTATCTGTGATATACTTGACATACGCTCACTCAAGGTGAGTTCATAGCCCCACGTTTTACATGATTTGTTTTACAAGTTTTTGGGGTGAGAAACATGCAATGTTTTATAACTGGACACAAGTGGTTAAGTTTCATATTATGATTACGTGTTGCCTAAGTAGCGATAACCCTAGTTGAGCCCATTATCATGAACTGTCAGTTACTGGATTGTGAGCGCGAATGATATGAATAGATCTATTGGGATTGACATCCCCGTTCGGGTGATTAGCTATCACTGGGCAAACGAACGTATACCATGTCGAACATAAGATGTTGCGGGTTAGAACATCATCACGGGCAATGTAGGCCATTTATATGGTATTCATTTATGTCGAGCTTCAGTGTCATGAGCTTAGGGCAACGTAATTACATTTATATGATGTCGGCATCTGTTGCATAATCATACCCACATGGGGAACTCTTGTGGTCCCTACTATATATTGATTTTATCAAACCCTATTCACCACAATACTTGTTGACATTTATATAAAGCAATGTTTTTCAGGGGATCAGTAAGCACGAGGTGCAAGGGATACATTGGGTGTTTTTGATTTATATCATGCATTAAAAGATTTTTGTCGCATTATCATATTTTGTATAAACTGTTATGGCTAGAAATCTTTCTATTTTGGAACAAGTGATAAGTGAAGATCGGCTTATGTACAAATACTTTGTTAAATCAAAGTATCAGTTGTATAATTACTTTTGTTCGTCTTATACATCTTGTGTTATTGATCTATGAAGTAACACGCCCCGGACCCTTATTCCGCTGCGACCCATTTTTGGGGTGTTACATGTCTGGCATTGAAGATAGTCGTCATGGACCCAGTGACGCAATGCACAACCCTTCCCAGCCACTAAAGGTCTCTTAAAAGACTCTTGTTTCATTTCTCACGGAGATTAAACACATTTCTATCGACTTTCTCACTCTAAGCTAGTTGGTATTGAAAAGGTGGCAGTCTGCTCTAGCCTTCGATTACTAAAATCAAATGCGCACTATCTAGTCTAGAGCTATAAAAGAGATCATCCATAAATCTCATTAGGACACTTATCCAAAATATGCTTGCTAATTCACACAATGTGAAAATAAGAAATATATCAAGAGTCATATGCATTATCCTTGTGATATTGCCAAAACATCAGAGTGATACTAAAGTACTCACAATGACGATGGAAATCCTTCCGGGGCCAACATCAAACAAGCTATGTGGTAGGTAACTTGTGAGATCCTACAAGGATCGAACTTGTGATACCGGATATCGATTCGGTCCAGCTTATGAATTGATGAATGAATTTTGAAAAAGATAAAATTGTTGGTGTGTTATATAACTTTTACATCTTAACACAACCGACTGATTTCCTAAATCAGATATTTCAATCTATGTCCAAGGGAGGCCACACAAGGATCTAGAACATAGAAAAGCTAAATTGACAACTTAATTGGGAAGCGATAGTAACGTATCGTTCGCGTCTTACCAGTTGTCTGCTTTGAATGCACGTTAATAAGAACGGCTTAGTGCAAAAGCCTGCAAAACCCTATCAAGAAGATTCTTCAGAATTTAACTGATCACAGGCAGTATTTATACTGATTTACGTGAACCGTGGTTGTTACAACGCGTATTGACGAATGACAAAGCCACTATCATCCATATATGTTGTTTAACACTAACCTATTCATGCAGATTTCCCTAACGGTGCAGCAGTTATCCAATGACAAGCGAGAGTCAATACACATGCTCATACTTTACCAACCATATTTCAAGACATCATTAAAGCTCAAGTACCTGTTTTGAAGACTTCCGCTACTATGATACCATACGTCTTATCTTGAATTGACGAAGTATTAAAGTGATATTGCACGTCCCCTGTAAAGTGACAAAGTATTAAAGTTAATGAATTTCAAGAAAGATGGTTACACACGCTTTCAACATCAAGACACTATGAGCATGTCGGTCTAGAAGTCATAAGATCACAAGAAGGCAAAGATTACAAGATGGCAAAAAAAGAGTATACTTGGTTGATGATCTCAAGAAGCTCAAGATCACATATAAGTCAAGATAAAGATACAAGCTAAAGCCTAAAAGTCTAAAGTTTGCTACATCAAGATTCACAAGATAAAGATCAAGATAACAAGACTACGAGCTAAAGATTGAAGACATTCATAGAATGTTAAGCTTAAGTTTTTGTAAATTGGAGTGACCTCCCTTAGGGGGAGATTGTTAGAAATTGAGAAAAGACTCGGTCACTTCCAAAAGTGTAATAGTATAGCTCGTAGCGTAATATTTGGAAACTTACCAAGCTAACCGGGTCAACATAAGTCATCCTTATGTGACCGACCATGCAATTGGTATAAATACCCCTCTCCACACCTTGGAGAGGGTTGGTTGTTCATTTGGTTATTCACATAATACATTTTCCTTTCCTTTCTCTCTCTAAGTGCTACAACCCACTTTCTCTCTCTAAACTTTCTTATCTTGTCTAATTGTTAAGTGATTTGATACATCTACATCAGCAATAAATCCCTTTCTAAAAAGTTTGAAAGTTTCTTTTAGGTTTTTAAAACATGGTATGACATCTTTTTTAAAAGCACCTTTAATATCCGATTGCTCCCATCTACCAATACCAATCTGATGAGGAGATAACGTAGTTCTCCTCTTAATGCATTCATCAAACTTAGTGAGAAGTTCTCGTGCATTGTTTGGGTTTTTGAGAACCTGACTGGTTGATGGAATAGGAAAAACTTTAGGTTTTGAAACAGTGACAAGAGGACTTGGTATAGAAGAAAAATTAAGTTGTTCTGCTAACAATTTTGTTTGTGGAACAAAATACTTGTAGATTTTTTGTTAATTGGTAAACAATACTAGTGTCTAGACATTGAACTAACCTAGTTTATCTTGTTTGTTATCTCAAGCTTTTCACCCGCGTCGACTCTCTTCATGCATACATCAAAGTTTCCTTAGAATCAAACACCCACAGAATACAAGATTCTATGTCTTTATCGAATCAACAACCGCTTGTCCTTTATTTAATGCCATTCACTTTTCTCCTCGAGCACATTGTAGAGAAGATACACATGGATTTTGCGATAACAAGAGCTGTCTTCATTGTTATTCACTCAACAAAAACTTTGGGTTTTGGTTACACATATGATATAGTATGAGTAGACATCACAACCAACTTAAAAAACACACTGTTTTACAAGACTTCCTTTTTTGACTTTTTTCACAAATCCATAATATCTCACTGATGTTCCATTTCAATACCTCTTCAGAGACACTCCTTGTTTGACAGTGTTTTTACTAAATTCTTCGTTCTAAAAAGCAATAGCTCCAGATTCATTCTTAAAACCTTGACATTTACAAGAGTATCATTTTGAGACACAAAAACTTCTCTTCTTCTTAAAAATCTTTACTTTTCAATTTTTTACGATACATTAATACCAACATGCAAACATCGGCTCACAGGACGCAATATACATAAAAAATACCAAAAACCTAGGCGAACGGGTACCGCCTAGCGCATTAATCGACTATAATCCCGTGATCTCAACAAACATTCAAATTGCGGATTCGGCGCACTTTCAGAAAATTAATAAAAATTGTATGTAAAAATTATAATGCCTACAATATTCCCGTACATTTACAGACCGAATTTAGTTGCCAGATTTAGCCGATTTAACATCCGAGATGGCCGATTTCTATCCTCGTACAACACGACAGTTGAGGCCAAAATGATAGCATAATTCATTGTCCTAATAGCAGCCATAGATTTATGCCCAATTGCCGAGTTTTTAACTCCAGACATTCACATCGGTATGCGTTCTGATTATTAACTCACAAAACTCATTATAACACAGTCCGATTAGTGGAAAACAGCAAAGAGGTCTACTCCTTAACGCGACGCCGCCTCAGGCCATAATTTTTGCCAACGCTATTAATGACAGTGTATAAATTTACTCACTATGATCTGCTATCTTGTTCAAGCTGACCATCTTCTTTACTGCAAATCCCTTCTACAACTCTGACTCTACATTATTGTACTCGTTCAAGCTCACTGGTTCAATCGATTCATACTATACCTTAACTTATGCCTCTTCAGATTTACTCTCACTCACATTTTTCTACTTGTGATTTTCATTTTGATCAATTACAGACAACATCCATATCATCTTTTATTACATGAGAGGGACATAGTTATTTTCATCATTTCCATAGTTTAAGCATATAATCATATAAGGTTTTAACGATTATTGTTACCCTTAAGCTCATCAATCGATTACCCTTATTGGATAAATAGTTTTCAACATATCCTAGCTCTTGTATATTAGAATTACGCATATCAGAATCATGATAAGTGTCGTAATGAGGTACCTCAGAGATTATGTCAGAATCATAACGTGGTTCAACCGTGTCATCATTGATAGAACCAACATGAGACAAATTTACCATGAAGATTGCATTTGCGGTAGCTTCGTCATCACAGTCTGAATCATATGCATCCACGTGGTCTGCCTTGAAATTTGTTGTAGCTTGTAGTTAAAGATTGTCACAGTCATCTGTTTCTTCTAAACTGTCAGCTAAGAAATCCCTGTTTGATCACAATTCCAGTACAACCCTTGTTTCTTGTGCTTGAGCAAGTAGCATCTTTTCCTTAAACCATTCAGAATCTTTCACCCTTTTCCTTATAGTACACTGCTTAGCAATATGACCTTCACCATTACAGTTATAACATTTGACTACCCTTGGTTGATTTTCCCTTGCATTTCCAACTGTATTGCTAACCCGTGCTCCTAAAGCTTGATTATTTCCAGCATTGCCCGCATAACCTTGAGACTATCTACCTTGAACATTTTGAATCGTAACTTGGCCGTTTTGAATTGTAGCTTGAGTTCTTATTCGTGGGAGGAAATTTTGAGCGGTACACCAAACTCAAGAAAATCATAGCTTTGTTGAGACTTTCGATTGGATCATCAGTAGGAAGAAAGGTTGGTGATTGTGTCGTTGTGTGATATATATTTTATTGATTCAAGTTTTAAATTTATATTTTGCCGACTAAACCAAAAACAACACTTTAACGGGCAGTGTACCTGATCGGTAGTAGTTTCGTGGCAAGTAGGGTGTCGAACACTTGAAACGAGGTTAAATCTATCAATTTAATTAATATCTTGGTTATCTAATCTATGTTAATTCTATCATATTCTAAACCTATGTCAGTCTAAATCCTAATTCTAACAGGAAAAGGGAGTTTTCAGCCTGAGAGACTGGCACGGTTTGGTTGGTGACTACAATCAATTCAAGGCACTTTAATCCACGCAAGCTAATTAACAAAAGATAAAAGAGCGATCAGGCCAAATATAAGAAAATTGTATTAACCATTATTAATTCGTTAGAAAAGTGTGTTGATATTAAGTGCAATGATTTCTTCTCTCGAGGTAGCATATCATTCTTAAGACTTAGGCGTTACATCATCCTAAGACCTAGACACATTAATTCTGTCACAATTAAAGCATCCGCATAAAGCATCCTTATTTACTGATTATAATCTATCTTAGGGATTAAAGCAATGGTGATCTTGTTAAACCCTAGCTCATAGAGACTTTACCCACTTACCGCTTAATGGTAGTTGATACATTAGTAGTCCACTTGTCCAACTATCCCATGAAATCGTAACATTACTTATTGAATTATCTAGGTCACCTACTAGTCAACACGATCAATAAACCATTGGCAATATCACAATTACTAGTTAACCCGAAGCGTATCCTATAACACAGACTATAAAGAAAAATTTATGATCCTATTATTCTAGATGTATAAATTACAATATGGAGAGCTATCCCAGACTCTAGATCTACTTGGTCCGTATCACTAGATCCAGTTGAATGATAGGTCGCATACAAAAGCGCGTAAACAAGAATAAATTGATAAACATAAACAAGCATTCAACGATAAATCAAGAAATCGAGATAAACAAATACCACACATTCAGGTCTTCATAATAATGGCTAATACCCGAAGGTATTAGCCTTCAAACATCATAATAAATATAAGAGCAATTATTTAGCCATGGTAAACTAACCGAGTTAACGAATGATACCAAAAACTAAACGATTACTAAAGTATATGGAATTACACGATGTCTCCTATGGAATTGATAACGTTGCTCGACCTCTTCTACTCTTTTTCTCCTCAGAAAATCAACTTTTATGGTTTAGGTATCGAGAATATGATGTAGCACACTTAAAACTCGTTTTTGAGTTTTCTATTTATAAGGTTTAGAAGTCGGTTCGATACGGTGTATCCAAGGATTGTATACGGCGTATTGGGGATTTCTTGGAGTAGGGACCACGCTTGATATCTTCTAGAATATTCACATACTATATTTTGAATACGGCGTATTGAGTCTCTCTGGATACGACGTATTGGGCTTTGTTCTTCTGTGGTCTTTGGTGAGTGCAGGCACGGATACGCCGTATCTTCCTTGATGGATACGGAGTATTGGTCTTCAGAATAGTAATCTTCAAAATATCTTCATTTAAGCTCCAGAATGCGCGCCTTTTGCTAACTTTCACCAATTACTTCATAATTACTGCAATTCTCAAATATAAATAATTAAGTAACAATTCTTTGCAATAACTATACAAAATGGGTTAATAACATGGGATAAATGATGCTATAAAATAGACATTATTTGATGTCATCAAATATCCCCCCACTTTAATCCTACTTGTCCTCAAGTACCCTTTAGAAGTTTATAAAAATATATCCCTAAGGATATTTTCTGTTAAAGCACTTATTTGATCTATTACAAGTACACAACCAAATGCCTCACTAAATAGGAAGATGAAAACACTCAAATACTCGAAAACTAATCAATGTGGTAACATGTAACTAAATCGCGCCAAATCTGCTCGGATCATGACGTTTATATCTATCATAAGCTTGGAAATGGATGACGTTCATTTACACAACTAAATCAAAGGAAAAACTGTTTAATAAAGGTAAATATTAGGCTTTAATGTATGGAAAAAGTTCTTCTACGGTTGATCATAATACAATCTTTTCACCTAAAGACATCACTCCAACAGGCAGCCTGAAGCACACATAACATAGCCAAAAACGACGGCGAATAGACAATGTGAGCGTTTCGAACACATGCCGCACATTCGAATTACTAACCAACGGTTCCAAGAATTCATATAGGACATAGCTACCTACTACTACACTATTCATCAAACAAGTCGTAAACACAACAAGGCAGGCAAAGACATTGCATACATGGCCGTTATGACTGAATAGACATGCACGCTCGAAACAAGAGTCCTCATTTCACGGATCGTAAACAACCAGAGCTAATCCATTAGGATGAGAAAGGGAAGTACAAATTGCTGTTTCGTTACAAATACAAACCAAGAAACAAACACAGATTAAGCACTAAAATACACACAGATACTAACAACACTTTTTACGACCGTTTACCATGATAAAGACACAACTATTATACAACGTCTGATCATCGATAAAAAACAACAACCTAAGTTGGCGTTCCCGTAACGGTCAACTTCCCAATCATCCTAAAACTTTACCTACTCTACAAGGTAAGTGGCGATATCTTCCACTTTATACAATACTCTACATCATTGATTTTTTAGACGTATCAACGATTAATCGATCCTTCATGTAATTCCTTCGGTAATTTCTTTGCGAAACGATTATCTTCAAACTTTCTTTCTCACTCTTTTTGTATTTTTCTCATTTTTTCGATTTTTTTTGCTAACTATACTTCAAATCTCGGTGTAGTTTCACCATCTTCACGATCATAATAATTCTGGATAATTCCTTCGATAGTTCTTCGTTCTTCGGTTTCACCATTAATTGTGACGGTAGTAAAATCACATGAGTTTTGACTACTAATATACATTCCCATTTGCAATGTGCAAATTTCCAACCGCACCAAAGATAGAAAATGACACAAGACTCGAGAAATACAAACTTTACACTTTAAGCAACTAGCAACTGTAAATTAAACTTAATCTAACAGGGTAGGTTAAGGTGTAAGGGTGTAACGAAACAAATAGTTGGTGTAATTCCTAAAGGATTGGCTCTACGGGTTTTTCTAATGGAGTCAACATTCTAAAGATGAAAGTGGAAAAGAGGTTTAAACTGGGAGGTTAACTAACCGGTAAATTTAGTTTTTAATAACAACATGTAAAGGCGATTTGGGTGTAATCCTAAAATTTACCAATTTAAACAAGTTACTCCATCTAAATCCATAGTACTCATCACTGTGGTTTTGAATAATATACCAAGCCAAGTTCTAAAGTCTACAACATCACCGGCACACTTATATTTTATGGAATTTGGGTAAACATTTGGAAACGGATAGGCTAAATCCTCAGAATATCTAATAAGGGTTATTGTGTGTGGGTTATGTAACAAGTAATTTCACAAAAGTATGCTTGAATTTTTTTTAAATTTAAGCATTTTAGTGTGAAAATTAGGACAAGTAAACATTTTAATTCCATCCCCTCACTTGAATTATACAACGTCCTCATTGTATATATAAAACATTAATTATGGGAATTTAAAAAGAATTAGAATGAGAAACTCCCCTGGTATTTGCTCGGTAGATTCTCCAAGTTACGTTTACGAGCAAGATTGTGTGCTGAAAAAGCATCTGAATCCTAGCACGAACAACACACACATAGAATTGCAAAAAATATGCATTCTACCAACTTCGTCGATATTTATTTCTTGAGGTCCTGTATAAAATATAGGAAGAACAAGTGCATTCCTATCTTGGTACCTACGGTTAATTTAAACTAAACTAAACAAACTAATTACGGGTCAATCTGGTAGATACGGCGTATCAGTTTAGTGAATACGCCGTATTCAAAATCTAAAAATAATGTTTTTTAAAGTGCAATAAAAATAAAGACTGATAACGTCCAGACAATCAATACGCCGAATGGTATGGAGCGGATACGCCGTATTGGTGTCTGGGAAGACAAAATCGATAACAAAATTAAATAACAATCCGGGTTGTCTCCTGGGAAGCACTTTTGTTTACAGCGAAGTCTTTAAGTTAGACTTTTCTTCAGCTTCCTTTTCACTCCATCTCATGCACGCTAATGTGCCCGCGTGTGAGCCATTCTTCCATCTTCGCATCTCGAATGTAATTAGGTCCTAGATTCGAAACTCCTTTGTAGAACCCCTTAAGCTTTTGGTATGCATGCGAGATTCCATTCTTCTTATCCACTTCACTTACCTTCAGTAATGGTGGGATTTTGTTGCATTGCTCATTAGTGTGGTTTTTAAACCTTGGATGTGATCGCTCCATTTGGTAAGTTACTTTGTCATCACCATTGTAAATGGTAATCCTTCCTTTGAATTGTTTTGTTTTAATTCCAACTTCTCTTAAGAATGGTTCCCCAAAAATAACATCGCCCATTCCTTCATCACGATAAGCATCCATATCCTCAAAAACTGCAAATTTAGTCATAATAGAAAAGTTTCCAACAAAAAAAGACACATTCATTAAGGCTCCTACAACATTATTTCCTTTGTACACCATCTTATCTTTTATTATTGAATTATGAAACTTTTTAGACATCACATTGACATACAATAATGGGAAAAAGTTAGCGTGAGTAAATTCAAATCCTATCATGCATGAAAACTTTAAGTTGTGGGCACAGTCTATGTGTATTTTCTTATCATCGTCACAATAACTAGGGTAATCATCAATTCTAGTATCAAGATCTTCGTCCCTAGTTCTAAATTCCTCAATTACCTCACCTTCCTCAATGGTAGGCATTAAATCATCACCTTGATTTCTCCTAAACTCA
>BQNB010054473.1:0-32615 GCA_026074375.1 Tanacetum coccineum
TATGGCATACGCCTCGACGATGTTCCGATTATGTACGACAATAAAGGAGCTATCGACTTAAGGAAAAACCCCGTACAACACTCTAGAAGTAAACATATAGAAATCTGTCACCACTTTCTACGCGATAACGTCCAAAAGGGCAATATCTATATCAACAAAGTTGCATCCGAAGATAATATATCCGATATATTTACTAAGCCTTTAAAACATGAAGTATTTAATTATTTAAGATTAGGATTAGGAATGATGAAACTTGTCATGGATAGTGATCCTTCATCATCCCAAAAAATAATCGTAAGCGGAAACTCTAATGAAGTAATTATTCATTATTCAAAAGATGTTAATTCTCATTACAACTTCTAATTATAAAACTTCCGATCATGAACATAATCAAGATTAGAACTTTACTAGATAATGAAAATATCAATAAGATGACCATAGATATCTTCAAAATCTACATGTATGGTCAATACATGAAAATTACGAAATTGATTAAAAGGGAGGAAAAGAACAATTATCAAATGGCAACTCACACTTGTGTTGACGATGTTTTGTTAAGTCTAAATGTTCATAAATAATTGTGTTATTAGTAATGATCAAACTTATGCTAAAAGATAACACACTCCTAGTAGGATCGACTACATTGAAATTCCATCAGGAAATTCACGACAAGTTGCATGGTTCACTCAAAACTTGGACGTCGACTCCGAAAATTATATCACATACTCCTGATAGTATATATAACATAATTAAATTGCCAAAAACACAACACCATATCTCAATTTGCTCAAAAATCAACTATGTCTGTATTTTTTGAGACTTGCGGACCACAGATCCACCATATGGAGATCCGTGCGTTATTTAGGTGAATCCGTGTGTCAACAGGACTCCCTACTTTTAAATTGTTGGACCACTTGCCAACACCTACCTCTCATATCACCCAAGATTGAGTATTCCCGCCAACATCATTTCAAGCTATAATTAAGATAGATTCATACATTTCAAGATATCTACAATCATAATTGTAAGTTTTTCTTTTCTAAATCTTTATTTTGAAACAACTATTTTTATTTCTATAAAAGGAAAAATGTTTGAATCAATAGATCAACTAATCCTTCTATACTTGGAATGTACATTTAATGTGTTTCGCCAAAATTCATTTTTTCGCCTAAAACCCCAAGTTATGTGTTTTAAACAAAAACTCACGATTGGGATTTTTCTTTTCCATCTACATAATTAATACAAATCAAAAACGATTATTCTCTCATGAATGAACCTTCAAGATTTACAATTAATGTATTTTCTTGACTCATTTGACTTACAAGATAAAGCAAAATGAATATATGCGAATAACTACATCATGTATATGAATCGCACACATATATCATAACTTATCTTCAACATATTTACTTATATTCTAATTATAAATTTACTAGGTTCAATTATGCTTAGAATGATGAAACCCGACTACAAAAGAACCAAAGTCTAGATACCAAAAATCCATCACCAAAGGTCCACTCCAAACAATGACAAAAGATCTCTTAAAACCCTTCAAAATCGATTCATTCATGAAGGAAGACACATTGAATCCTCCTTCACTTTTGGCAACTACATCGTTGATCAATTCAAATCCATTCAATTTGATTGTCTCCTCGCCTTAAATGGTCATATTTGTCCTCGTTTCATCATTGAATTCTATCACAAATTCCCACTAATTCAAAATGTGCATGATATGTCTCTTTCAATTGGTTTCACCATCCGAGACCAAGACTTCATTATGTCACTTGAAAAATTCGGTCAAGTCCTTTAAATTCCATACAAAGGAACATGTGTCTTTTCAAAGAAATGCTCATTAGAACTTTTAAACACTACGCGTAAAAAGCATGTCTCTTATCAAACTAATCTTCCAAACATTAGAGATATCATTCAAAACATTTTCATTCCATCATGTTATCAAAATCGCTCAAATCCTACCATTATCCTTCGAGATAATCTTCCTCCCAACATCAAGGATTGGGAACTCATTTTTTGAGAAAATGTCATTTGTGTTGACACTCACAAGAGCTCCATAGATGCATGCTCTGCTATCATGCTCTATCATCTCAAGAACTCTCAAAACTTTAACCTTGCCTACTTCATTGCTTATAAAATCGAGAGTGTCAAAAATAGAGTCAATTGTCCTCTTCCATATGGCTTACTCATTACTCGCCTTTACAGATTTTTTCTTGCTAGACATCCTAAACTCTTTCATCCTTATCATTCACTACAATTCATCTTGCACTATCGAATGATGAGTTCCATCAATAGAAATAATGAGAGAAAAAGGAATGAGAGTGAAGAAGCTAAGCTTGACATACCATACTCGCCTTCGTCGGTAGAAAGCTCAAACCAATCATCCCCTTTGCTAGGATGTCGATCATCCAGGGATCATTTCTAAATCAGGCATAACTAATTCTCTAGGAATTATGAATTGCTACTTTAGGATAATATTATGCTATTAAATATCTGTAGCATATTTTCTGTTAAACTAAGCCATCATGAACTAAATGTATGCGAATGAATGTTATGCATGCTTTAACTAGATGTTGAAACTACGCACATATTTATCATGACATATCTTATGGATAATGATAATCTGTTTTGCGTTTTTTGGTGAAAAGTCGTAGCTCTGATCATTTTTGTTGACAACTACAACCCACGGATCCACCATATGGTAGATCCGTATGTTGTTTTGGTGGATCCGTGGCTCAGTCAGTCCATGTGCCAAAAATTTAACTTTTCTTGATTTTTAACTTTTTTTTACTTTATCTTAAAACCATGCTATATGATGCTATATGGATATTAAACCTTAGGATAAAATACCTCCTTCATATAATCCAAGAACCTTCATGCGAAAGCATACACCTTATGTCTTTTATAAGACACACTTTCATAACTTTAATACTTAAAAATGAAATGTCTACTTCCTCAAATGATTCCATACCTACAATCAAAAGGAAAATCATCCAAGAACATCTCTCAAAACTCAAATCAAATCAAATTGATCAACATATCACTCCAACCGAAGTCTTAGAATCAAGACAAGCTCATTTTAACCTCATGACAAGTCAATGTTGTAGTAACTCCCAATGTGAGATTGGATTACTATTACATGAAATGCATCGCATGTTCGAATACATTCAAGAACACACTCCACAAAATGAAACACCCTCTCTCCACAACAAGTTTGATCATTTAATCCTAATCACCAATCACAATCCTCATCTACACATATGTAGATGTTGCACCAACAAAGTCATTCAACTTCGAAGTCTACAAGAAGGTGTTCATTTCATTTGCTCATACATCCAACATCATCTTGGATCTTCAAACCCACAATACCTTCGGCACTAAAACCACTCTTATGATACCCTAAACCCTTTGGATTATAAGGAAGACAAGATTTTATCTCAAGATTTAGGATTTTTAGTTGCTTACTCTTCTTTTCAACTTTAACTCTCTTGTCTTATGGCTTTAATGCCAAATTTTATGTTTTATCCTTTATTATGGATTTAACATTATTTTTATTTGTTGTGTTGATGATGGATGTTCATTGTATATGTGTGCATTTGTGATTGTCATATATATATTTGCTTGCCTACTAACTTTGTTTTGTAGCAACGCATCCATAACTCGATTACTTGGTGCCCCAAGCAAGGGGGAGTATACACCAAGGGGGAGAACTTGCATCTAGTTTTTATTTTTTTAATTTGCATTCGTTACCAAGTCACTTAGCATTCGTCAAAACAAGACATGCAAGGAAGGCCTCTACAACACTTTTTTGTTTCGACAAAAAGGGGGAGAGGATATGTAAACTCATCTACTAAATACTTATTTAGTAACTTTTAAATAAGCATGAGTTTATATTTTGTCATCATCAAAAAGGAGGAGATTGTTAATACAAATATTCGTTCAAAAATGATATTTATATTTAATGATCTTTATGTTTTGATAATAACAAATATAATGTCATACTACGTAAAAGTTTACGTAAACAAGTTATTTAGTCGAAAGTTTACTTGACGACGACTAATCACTTAAGGTATGAATATGACATTATTAAACATAGTTAATGATCAAAGAAAATATTATCATTTGCATAAATCTTTTCTAATCAAATGATTTAACCTAACACATGATTAATTATAAGCTAGCTATATTAATCATGTAAGACAAAATAGGATTAACCATAAGTGGAAACAATCTTTCTAAATATTTCTAAATCTAGAAAATATTTCTTTATTCATGATAAGAAATATTTTCTTCTAGAAGAATCTATTAAATTGGTTTTAATAAGTACAAAATAATATTTTGTATAGATTTGGGGTTAATCCCTAAATGAAATTTTTTGTCCCAGCTCCTCCCACAGATCTACCAAATGTACTGTACGGATCCAGGAGACGGTGGATCCGTGGGTCGCACGTCTTGTTCCCCTGGGACAGGATTTTCCAATTCAAATGGTTGCCTATAAATACCAACCTCACTCCTTCATTTCAAACAACTCTTGTAAAATATTTTTCTTATACATATTTTATCTTTTGCATATTATTTGATCATTATACTTGTTACATAATCCATTAAAACTGATCAACTCATTCCACTCTTTAGTGAAAAACACTCAAGAAGACGTCAAGCTTCAAGTGTTATTAGTTTAGTTGTGTCATCACGTTTGTGATAATCATTCATCTTGTATATCTTGTGTTGTATGTTGTGTGTATCATATGTGTATGATAGGTTAGTATTTAGGCCTCAAAATACATAGTGTGTTAGATTGGTTCTATCTCGAATTAGAACTCGGTATTTAGCTTAGTACTGGAAAAAGTGTAAGCGACGTGTACGGTTTTCTTCGCCTAAAGGGAGCTTGTTGACATAGTAAAGATAACTCTCAAGTTGGGTACTTGGGGAGTGGAGTAGGGCGAAGAGGTGCTTCGTAGCCGAACCATTATAAATAATTGTGTTATCGGTTTGATCTTTCTTATCTTTACTTGCTTATATTTTGTTGTTAGTTTATTTATTTATTGCATCGCTATCATATACACTTGTGTATATCTCTTGAATTCACATAAGTCGACAATCTAAGTTTTAATTTTAAAATGGTAAAAACTATTCAACCCCCCTTCTAGTTTTTACAAACTATGTTAGCAAATTTCTTAGGGAACTTCATCCAAAATGACGCACAAAGGTCACGACTATTGAAGAGTAGAAAGATTTGACATCATTATCACTTGACGAACTTATTGGAAACTTAAAAGTTTATGAAGTGATAATTAAGAAATATTCTGAAATGGTCAAAGACAAAAGAGAACAAAGTAGATCTCTTGCGTTGAAGGCAAAAAAGGATTCAAGTGATGAAGATAGCTTAACTTTCGATAGTGAAGACGAAGAATATGCTATGGCCGTAAGAGAATTCAATAAATTCTTTAAAAGACGAGGAAGATTTGTAAGACAACCACAAGATGAAAGAAAGTCATTGCAAAGAATTAGAGACGACAAAATGGTAAAGGTGAAAGAAAATGCTTTAGATGTGGAGATTCAAATAATCTCATCGAAGAATGTCCAAAGTCATCAAGAAACAATAACCAAAGAGCTTTCATTGGAGGAGCATGGAGTGATAGTGGCGAAGATGAGGAAGAAAAGAATAAAAAAGAAACTTGTCTTGTAGCTCAAGCGTCTAACGAGATATGCTTAGGAATTAATTTGGAGACCGACGAATGGATTAAAGATAGCGGATGCTCAAAACACATGACGGGGAACCGGAGGCTATTTTCTACATACCAAGCATACAACGGATGTAACGTTATCTTTGGAAGTAATTTGCGTGGTAACATCATAGGCAAAGGTACGATTTCTCATGACTCCATAATTATTGAAAATGTTAAACACGTAGATAATCTAAAATTCAACTTGCTTAGTATTGGTCAAATATGTGATAATAAGTGCAAAGTAATATTTACCGAACACGATAGCGAAATAATCAAAGAAGAAAAAGTCATAGGTAGAGGAATTAGAAAAAGGGGTTTATATGTGATGAAACTAGGAAATAAACCAGAAGATAAAATATGTCTGACAACCTTAGATGAAAACTCTACCTTATGACATAGGAGATTAGGTCACACAAACATGCAATTAATTCAATCTCTAGCATCTAAGGAATTGGTTAGAAATATACCTAAGCTTAAATTCGACCGACATTTTTGTGATGCTTGCAAAATTGGAAAGCAAGCTCATGCTAGTCACAAAGCCAAAAATATGGTATCAATGACTAGATGCTTAGAATTATTACACATGGACTTATTTAGACCATTCGCCATACGAAGCTATGGGGGAAATCGATATACCTTAGTAATTGTAGATGACTATTCTTGATATACATGGACTAAATTTTTAGGAAATAAAACAGAAGCTTTTGAAGAATTTGAAATATTTAGTAAAATGATTCAAAATAAATTAGGATGTTCCATAGTATCAATTAGAACAGATCATGGTCGAGAATTTGATAATAAAGTATAATTCGAAAACTATTGTGAGTTAAATGGGATTTCTTACAATTTCTCCGCTCCTCGTACTCCACAATCAAATGGGGTAGTTGAAAAAAAATCGCACTCTACAAGAAATGAGTAGGACTATGTTAAATTAACAATCCATTCTACAAAAATTTTGGTGTAACGCGGTCGATACATCAACCTATATAATCAATAGGATTTCCATTAGACGTATTTTAGGAAAAACCCCATACTAGTTGTTAAGAGGTAGAAAATCAAACCTTAATTATTTCAACGTATTTGGAAGCAAATGCTTCATTCTTAATACAAAAGATTACATCACCAAGTTCGACCCAAAGTCTTACGAAGGTATCTTCCTAGGATATTCGCAAAATAGTAAAGCTTACGTAATTCTTAACAAACAAATAATAAAAGTTGAAGAATCCTTAAATGTGACATTTGATGAAACTCATCCCCCACCTAAAACATCACCATTGAAGGATGATGATTTAGTCGAAGAAGAAGCTATTGAGGTTAATAAAACAAGATCCTTAGGCAATGATCTAGAAGATAAGTCTTTAAAAAACAATGAAATCATAAACATTAAGGAATCTAAAAGTCATCCCCTAGATAATGTCATTGGAAACCTAAATCAAAGTACTCTTAGATCACAAGCTCAAGACAAAATTAATTTCTTTTGTTTTCTTTCAACAATAGAACCTAAAAATGTAAATGAAGCTTTAAAAGATGAAAGTTGGGTAATGGCCATGCAAGAAGAACTAAACCAATTCATTTCAAATGATGTTTGGGAATTAGTCCCTAATCCTATAGATATGACCATTATTGGAACCAAATAGGTATATAGAAATAAGCTCGACAAAAATGGCATTGTAACTAGAAATAAAGCTAGGCTAGTTGCCCAAGGTTATAATCAACAAGAAGAAATTGATTATGACGAAACTTATGCACCTGTAGCTAGATTGGAATCCATAAGAATATTATTAGCTTATGCATGCACACTAGACTTCAAATTATTTCAAGTGGATGTAAAGAGTGCATTCCTTAACGGTTTTATCAATGAGGAGGTTTACGTGGCACAACCTCCAGGATTCATTGACTTCGCAAAACCTAATCATGTTTATAGACTCAAGAAAGTGCTTTACGAACTTAAACAAGCTCCAAAAGCTTGGTACGATAGACTGAAAGCCTTTCTTATTAAACATGATTACACTATGGGAATGGTAGATAACAAAAGAAAGACCCTAATCTCATCATTGTCCAAATATATGTCGAAGACATTATATTTGGATCAACTTGTCAAGAAATGTGTGATGATTTTGCCAAGATCATGCACGATGAGTTTGAAATGAGTATGATGGGGGAACTAAATTTTTTCTTAGCTCTACAAATAAAACAATTAGAAGATGGTATATTCATTAATCAATCAAAATATATAAAAGAAATGCTTAAGAAATTTGGATTAGAAGACTCTAAGCCAATGAAAACTCCTATGTCTACGAAAACAAAACTCATGAAAGACGAAGAAAGTGAGTCCGTAGATAATACCAAATATAGAGGTATGATAGGAAGTTTATTATACTTAACGGCAAGTAGGCCTAATATCATGTTTAGTGTTTTCCTTTGTGCACGCTTCTAAGAGGATCCCAAAACCTCTCACCTTGAAGCGGTTAAACGTATCTTTCGATACATTAAAGGCACTACGCACTTAAGATTATGGTATCCTAAGGGGTTCGGCATAGAAACTATAGTATATGCGGACTCTGATCATGAGGAAGATTATGTGGACTGAAAAAGCACTAGCGGTATTTGCACGTTTATGGGATTTTGTTTAACATCTTGGTTCTCGAAGAAGCAAACCGCTCTTGCTATTTCCACTATTGAAGCCGAATATGTAAGCGCCGGAAAGGCATGTCAACAAGCACTATGGATGAAACAAGATCTCGTAGATTATGGCATTAGGTTAGATGGCATTCCTATAAAGTGTGATAACAAAAGGGCTATAGACTTAAGTAAAAATCCCGTACAACACTCTCGTACAAAACACATTGAGATTCGTCACCATTTCCTCGTGACAATGTTCAAAAAGGAAATATTTCCATAGAAAAGGTTTCATCGGAAGATAACATTGCCGATATTCTAACTAAACCCCTTAAACGCGCGCCCTTCAATTACTTACGTCTAGGTCTAGGAATGATGGAACAAATTGATTAAACACTTATTAAGTAGTCTCATTACAATAAATGATTGATAAGATACTTAAAAGTAAACAAGAACAATGAACTACAATCAAAATTAAAATGCCAAAATCTAAAAATTAGGAAAAGGTTTGCTTCTTCGAAAAAGCCAAAGAAAGATGTTAAACAAATCCCCTTAAACGTTCAAATACCGCTACGTGCTTTTTCGATCATTGTAATCTCTTACATGATCAGAACCGCATATTCTATGGTTTTCTATGTTGGACCCCTTAGGAGACCATAACTAATGTGTTGTAGTGCCTTTATCGTATTGGAAGATACGTTTTAAACGCTTTAAGGTTGAGGAGGTTTTTTAGGATCCTCTTAGAAGCGTGCACAAAGGTAAACACTAAACATGGATATCGGCCTACTTGCCCGTTAAAGTGTAATAAAACTTCCTTTCATACCGGCGATATTTGGGATTATCTACGGATTTCACCCTTCTTCGCCGACTCTTTTGTGAGTTTTGTTTTTCGTAGTAGGACACTTAGGTGTTTTTCATTGGCTTAGGAGTCTTCTAATCTAATTTCTTAAGCAGTTTATTATATATTTAGATTGATTTAAAGAATTTCACCATCTTCTAATGGTTTTATTTGTAGACCTAAGAAAAAATTTATTTCACCCCATCATATTCATTTCAAACTTATCGGGCATGGATCTTGGCAAAATATCACCACATTTCTTGAATAGTTGATCCGAATATAATGTCCAACGACATATATTTGGACAATGTGAGATTAGGGTCGTCTTTTTAGTATAAGAGTGTATTATCTACCATTCTCCATTGGTGTAATCATGTTTAATAAGGAAAGGCTTTTCAATTATATCGGACCAAGCTTAGGATCTTGTTTATAGTGTAATGTACTTTCTTTAAGTCTAATAAACATGATTAGCGTTTTGCGATAGTCAATGAATCCTGGAGGTTGTGCCACGTAAAACCTCTCATTGATATAAAAAACCGTTTAAGGGAATGCAATCTTTACATCCATTTGAAATAAATGAGTCTAGTGTGCATGGCATAAGATAACAATATTTTCTTAGGGATTCTAATCTAGCTAGGGTTGCATAGTTTTCCGTCATTAATTAATTCCCTTCTTCGTTGATTATAACTTAGGTAACTAGCCAGCTATTGTTTCCTAGTTACAACGCCATTTCGTTCGAGCTTATTTCTAAATACCCATTTGGTTCCTATAATGGTCATATCCATAGGATTAGGGACTAATTCCCAAACATCATTTGTTATAAATTGGTTTAGTTCCTCTTGCATGGCCGTTACCCAGCTTTCATCTTTCAAAGCTTCATTTACGTTTTTTAGGTTCTATTGTTGAAAGAAAACAAAAAAACTATTGTCTTGAGCTTGTGATCTAAAAGTTCTTTGATTTAGATTACCAATGACATTATCTAGGGGATGACTTTTAGATTCTTTGATTTTTATGATTTCATTGTTTTCTAATGATTTGTCTTCGGTGATCAGTGCCTAAGGTTTTGTTTTATTACTCCTCAATAGCTTTTTCTTTGCTAAATCGATCATTCATCCAATGGTGATGTTGTAGGCGGGGGGTAGGAGTGTTCATTGTTGATTGTAATATTTTATGGATGCTGCGACTCTTTCATTTTTTGTTTGTTAAGAATTATATAAGCTTTACTATTTTTCGAATATCCTAAGAAAACACCTTCGTACGACTTTGGGTTGAACTTGGTGAGGTAATCTTTTGTATTAAGAATGAAGCATTTGCTTCCGAATACTTTGAAATATTTAAGGTTTGGGTTTCTACCTCTTAACAATTCGTATGGGGTTTTTCCTAAAATGTGTCTAATGGAGATTCAATTAATTATATAGGTTGATGTATCGACCGCGTTACACCAAAAATTTTGTGGAATGGATTGTTCATTTAACATGGTTCTACTCATTTCTTGTAGAGTGCGATTCTTCCTTTCTACTACCCCATTTGATTATGGAGTACGAGGAGCAGAAAAATTATAAGAAATCCCATTTGAGTCACACTAATTTCCGAATTGTACTTCATTATAAAATTCCCGACCATGATCCGTTCTAATTGATACTATGGAACATCCTAATTTATTTTGAATCATTTTACTGAATATTTCGAACCCTTCAAAAGCTTTGGTTTTATTTCCTAAAAATCTAGTCCATGTATATCGAGAATAGTCATCTACAATTAATAAGGTATAATGATTTCCTCCATAACTTTGTATGGCGGAAGGACCAAATAAATCCATATGTAATAGTTCTAAGCATCTAGTTGTTGATACTATATTTTTGGCCTTGTGACTGGCATGAGCTTGTTGTCTAATTTTGCAAGCATCATAATAATGTCAGTCAAATTTAAGCTTAGGTAAATTTCTAACCAATTCCTTAGAAGCTAACGATTGAATTAATTGCATATTTGCGTGACCTAATCTCCTATGTCATAAGGTAGAGTTTTCATCCAAGGTTGCAAGACATATTTTATCTTCTGGTTTATTTCCTAGTTTCATCACATATAACCCTCTTTTTCTAATTCATCTACCTTTGACCTTTTTGTCTTTGATTATTTCGCTATCGTGTTCGGTGAATATTACTTTGCACTTATTATCACATATTTGACCAATACTAAGCAAATTATATTTTAAATTATCTACGTGCTCAACATTTTCAATAACAAGGGAGTCATGAGAAATCGTACCTTTGCCAATGATGTTACTACGCAAATTACTTCCGAAGATAACGTTGGCTCCGTTATACGCTTTGTATGTAGAAAACAACTTTCGGTTACCCATCATATGTTTCAAGCATCCACTATCTTTAATCCACTCATCGGGCTCCAAGTTTATTCCTAAGCATATTTCATTGGACGCTTGAGCTACAAGACAAGTTTCGTCTTTAGTCTTTTCTTCCTCATCTTCGCCACTATCACTCCACGCTCCTCCAATGAAAGCTCTTTGATTATTGTTTCTTGGTGGCTTTGGACATTCTCTGATGAGATGGTTTGAATCTCCACATCTAAAACATTTTCTTTCGCTTTTACTATTTTTGTCGTCTCTACTTCTTTGCAATGACTTTCTTTCATCTCGTGGTTGTCTTAGAAATCTTCCTCGACTTTTGAAGAATTTCTTGAATTCTTTTACTGCCATGGCATATTCTTGGTCTTCACTTTCGGAGGTCGAGCTATCATCATCACTCGATTTCTTTTTAGCCTTCAATGCAAGAGATCTACTTTGTTCTCTTTTGTCTTTGACCATTTCAGAATCTTTCTTAATTATCACATCATAAACTTTCAAGTTTCCAATAAGTTCGTCAATTGTTAGAGATGTTAAATCCTTTGATTCTTTAATAGCCGTAACCTTTACACGCCATTTAGGACGAAGTGCCCTAAGAAATTTCCAAACATAATTCTTTCTAGAAAAACCTTCATCAAGTGCTTTAAGACTAGCAATAATAGTGTTAAATCTAGCAAAAGCATTATCTATCGATTCCTCTTTCGGAATCATAAATTGTTCATATTGTTGAACAAGAAGATCTATTTTGTTATCTTTGACTTGACTATTACCTTGGTGAGTGATTAACAAAGTATCCCAAATTTCTTTTGCGGTTTTACACATAAAAATTCTTTCGTATTCTTTACGTGGCAAAGCATTATAAATCACCATTTTGGCTTCATTATTTTTAGCAAGTTTCTTTTTAAGATCATCGTTTTGTTTATCAAACGGTACAATTTCATCCTTTTTAGTTTCGGGATTATTTTGAATAGGAGGAAAATCACCATAGGTAATAACATGCCAAAGATCTAGATCTTTTGATTTCACATAAGTTTCGAATCTATTTTTCCAATAAATAAATCCATCACTTTCAAATAGTGGTGGTCTTTGCATAGATTGCCCTTCTAAATATTTTTCCGATTCCATAGATCGATTCAAGTTTTAAAATACAATTTATTTTAAAAATCTTGTTTGACGTGGCTCCTGATACCAATTGTGGAAAACTAGAAGGGGGGTTGAATAGTTTACCGCTTTTTAATTTGATGTATAGTTTGTTTATAAAAACTTAGATTCGACTTTATGTGATCTCAATATGTGCACAATATGAACAATACAAATAAGTAAATAAATGATATGAAAGACAAGAGATAAGAGTTAGAAAGATCAAACCACAACACAAGGATTTATAGTGGTTCGGTAACGAAGCACCTCTTCGCCCTACTCCACTCCCCGAGCACCAAACTCGAGAGTTCTCTAACTCGAGAGTTTTCTTCAATATGTCAAAAGCTCTTTAGGCGATGAAAATCGTACACAACTTAAGATTACACTAATTCTAACACTAGTAAATGTTGTGTTCTAATTAGCTAAAAAACCAGATCTATCACAACTAACCACACTACTTCATGCCAATTCCCTACTTCGTTCACACACAACTTTTCTTCACTTCCAACTTCACTTCACCTCCACAATTCTCTACCCTTTTATTACTTTTCTATACTTCTGTCACAACTTCTCTTTACATAAAATACTACCTTGATCACACAATTAACATATTCTAAGATCACTCGATATCTAACTTTAACTTTATTGATGATCACCTCAATCTATTAATATTACACAATCTACGATACCCCTTCACAATATACACAATTGATTTTACAAAGATATAATACGATTTGCAAACACAGGTTGCAAGGTACAACCCTAAGCTATAATACTTCCATTGATGGTAAAAAGTATTCTTTTTTCTTGCACTTGAGGATCCAAAGTTGGATCACTTTGATAGAAACAAAGCTTTATGATTAAATGATTCAAAATGAATGAAAGCGAGAGTATAACTGATTTAGAACGGAAGAAAAGTGTGTGCAAATGTGTTGAGAAAATCAGCAGGGAACAGTCGAGTATTTATAGGCAATCTGGAGGGAATCTTTGTCTGGCCGGTCCCCTTAATTAGGGTGTCAGCCCCCTTATAATTAAGGGGACCAGCCAGGCCAGGACGTCTTTTTTTTGTTTTTCTAGGCAGATGTTTTTGGAACATTTCTAGCTGTTTTTTGGTTAGAACAAATTTGAATTTTCAAATATTTATTTTGAATAAAATATTTCTTTTAAATCTAAAAATGTTTTGTAAAAGATATAAAAATGTTTGTGATGTTTTTATAAAAAAGTATGAGGTTAAATAAAAATTCCTTTTATCATAAAATGCATTAAGCATTTATTTATTCATACATTTAAGTGATTGAATTTTTAAAATGAAAATTTACTAATAATTACTTGTTTATGTTTAATTTTACATTTAATCGTTTTTGCATTTTGCGATTATCAAAACGTAGAGAGGTCAAAAAATATTAATAACGTTTTTAGGCATTATTTCTATCAACAATGATTATTAACATTGTTTTGATGACCTTTGAGCATATCGTTAGTCGTTAAGACGTTTTCTTAAGCTCGTACGCAGAAGGCACGATTCTAGACTAGGGTTCCAAAAATAAAAAGTTATGCACAAAATAACCCAAATAATTTATAATTGAAATTAATGAAGTTGAAATATGACATGAATGGTACACAACCCTATCGGTTGTTAGCTTGGATTTTTAACGGTTGTCACATTATCTCACACAAAGGTTAAAACCATTAATTTTAACGCATCGTTTGGTATGTTGTAATAAAAGCAGAAATGGAAAAGATTATTACGATGGAATGAAAAATCTTGTTTGTTTACGTTTATAGAAAATAATGATTAATTACAAGGAATGACCCATTACACCAAAACCATTCCTAAGGGGACCTTTAGGGTTCGTTTGGTAGATCGTAATGAAATGTTAAATGAATTGAATAAGCGACGTAATTGAATAAATGATGTAATGTAATAATTCATTACCCTTATTAATAATGTTTGGTTGGTATAATAGAACGGAATGTAATCGATAACAAAAAGACTAAAATGCCCATAGTTAATAAAAAGTGTATTTAATGTGGTTCGTTATGCGTGAATTTTATGTAATTTTGATTATATTACAGACGGAAATGAATTAAAAGAACGGGACCACTTTGTCATGAGGAAGGGAGGTTTTTAATGTAATGAGTCATTCATTGTAATGAATCATTACATTGTATAGTTGTAAACAAACAAGATTTTTCCATTCAATCGTAATAACCATTTTCATTCCAACTTTCATTATATCATACCAAACACTACGTTACTTTTTTTTCATTACACCTCGTAATGAATTAAATTTCATAAAATTCTATCATTAAAAACTATACCTATTAAATCATTACTAGGATCAATGGGGTATTTTTAGTATTTTTTATTATAGGTCCATACGTCTTATCATACAAACCAAACATAATTAATAATGTAATGAACCATTACATTACACTATTTATTTCATTACGTCGTTTATTCCATTCATTTGACATTTCATTCCGTCCTACCAAACGAACTCTAATAGTTCTTTTTGGATTATTGGTAACAAAAATAATTACTAATTGCATATGTGTACCAAATATTTAAATATTAGGTGGTATAAAAAACTGTGCTTAAAGTACAATCTTATCATTTCTTGCTCCGTATGAAACTGATGTCCTGTTTCGTCTTATCTTCTGAAAGTTGGATCACGATAAGTGTCAAAATAACCTATAATAGGACTACCTGCAATGGATGGTTTTCATTCGTCCTCTAATATCAAGTAATAAAAAGAAATCGAATTCTTTAATTCTATATGGATCAATACACCCTATTGATTGCATAAATACTTTTTCTATTTTTCTTTGTTTATTCCTTTGTTTATTATTATTCTCCATCTAAACTAAAAATTTAGTAGGTAGATATGTATATGCTGTTGCTCATAAACACGTCTTCTTTTTTTTACTATTCTTTCATTCAGTTCTTGTTTTTTTTCATCGTATTCTTTCTCATAGCAGGAATTAAACTGTATAGATCACTTTAGAGCTAAAAATCAATTAAATCAGCTTCAATGCTTAAAATTTTAGGGCCTTTGAAAAATCGAAGGCCTTATGTGGTCGAGTATCCCGCACATGCTTAGATCTGGTCCTAAATGAATCATATGGGATTTAAGATTTAGCATTTTCTATAAAAGGGTATTCTTTGTTACTTCGGCTAAATGGAGTGGCAATGACAAACTCATCAACACCGCAGTGTCACCTCAACTTTATCTCTCTTCTCACTTCAACTCACTCACACTCACTATTCAACGGTAATTGTCACCACAAACTCACCGTTCATATATATTCTTTTTATTTAAATACTTTTATTTATAAATTGAAAACGTAAATATTAACGTAATTGTAAACGTACAAAATAAATAAAAATGTAAGACGTAATCAATTAAAAACTTTTATTCATATACTAAAACTTTTATTCATAAATAAAAAATGTTACATAAGCACACAAATTAAAAAAATTAAAACATGATTCAAAATAAAAATCCCTTAAAACATGGTTCGAACCATTAATGTTTTGTAATGGTAATTCATTTGTCCGTTTTGTTGTTGTCAGTAATGGATGTAGTAATTTCGGTCATAATTGTCCACCATAGTTGTCTTGAGTTGATCTATCGGCAAGCTTCGGCATTTCCAGGAGACGTACTTGATTAGTAGAGGGTGTCGAGATTGAGCTGGTGTCGTTGGTGGTATTTATTATGGGGTCGTCGGGTGAGTATATGTCGTCTGTTTTTTGTAAATTTCTTTTGGTTTGCGATGGTCTTTCTTCATTTTGTATCTGATTTACTTGTTTGTGTTCTCTAACGATTTTGTTCTGGTTTTATGATCAGGACATCGCCTCTACCCTCAACAATTCAGAGCCGGCAGCAGTTGTTAGGTAATGATTCAAACTCAAACAACAGATTGTTTGCCAGTTTGACATCAACTACACGCTCTTGCCTTAATTGTCCTATACGCTAGTTTTTTAATTTAGTAGCCTGTGAGTGTTGTATGGACAAAATGAGAAAGTGAAGGTTGGAAGAGCTTGTTGGGGAAGGTGTGTTTAAAAAATATGATACGTTGTGTGGGTATTTATAACTTAATTAAAGGGGTAGTGTAAGTTTTTTGTTTTATAAAATGTAATGGTTAAAAAAAAGGGTGGTTCACACTATTTAAATCTCAACGACAGTGATTTCTCCCATTGCAGGCTTCATTTTTTTCTTTTTTGTTAAGCGTGACTTGGTATTTATTGCCATTTTAGCAAAGTCAGGTGAGTTTCTTCTCACCCCAACTCGTGTAAGCTTATTTCATCTTCGTTTTTTCTACCTTATTTTATCCATAGGATAATTCTTTTTATTTTTTTTTATCTTTTTTTTCTTTTACTAATTAAATTTATGAATGGTTTTTTACTTTTTTTTTGAAGTTTTATCACTTATATTATAAACATGACAATTTTTATAGTTTTTTTATATTTTTTTTTTATTTTAAAAAATAAAAATATTAAACTGTCAAATTTTTTATTTTTGTTTAGTATGTTATACTTAATAAGTACGGAAGGTGCTGTTATAAAAACAAAAAATATAGGAAAATACTAATCAGGGTATTAAAAAAAGATCGGGGTATGTTTGGCGAATAACTGTTGCTTGGATCTTGGAGACTGGAGCTACTTGTAGATGGAGACTGGTTGTATAAAGATTATAAAAAGGAGATTATTTTTTATAAGCTACATGAATTAACATTTGTTTTAAGAGATTATGGATAAGATTTTTTTATTTTTATAATCTCAGATAAGGTTAATTAGCCAAACGCAAAGCTTATATTTTACAATGCTTATTTTTTTAAAAAATAATCACTATCTCCAACATACCTCTTGATTAAATATGATTATTAGGTCAGTTGCCTCAGTTCCCCTTTTCCAATTCTAGCTCACGGAATGGCTTCCGGCCAGCCACCATTCTTCTACCACATCTTAATGAACCCCTCATTCCCATCACTGGTTATGCTTATTTTTTTATTTTTTTATATATATTTCTTATATTTTATAAAAAACCCATTAATAAAAAATGTATATTTTTTATTTTTTTTTGCAGTATTGCAGCAACGTTTGTTAAAAGACTTATGAAACAAATCTTGAAAAAACCAATTCTGAAAAGTGCAAATGGAGGGTATTTATGGAAACTCAAAATGAAGAAATTTGATGATCATACTTTTTGTTTTGTTGATGGTTGGTGTAAAGTTGTTAAGGATGTTGGTTTGTTGTTTGGGGAGTTTTTGTTGTTTAAATATGTTGGTTCTAGTGTTTTTATAATGCATGTGTACAGTGTTAATGGTTGTGAAAAGATTTTGGTTCCTAGGATTAATAACTTTAAGGTTGTGGATGATGAGGTTAGTGTTTTTGATGATGATGATGTGGAGGATGAGTTGGAAGATGATGATGATGTGGAGGAGGAGGATGAGGTGGAGGAGGAGGATGATGACGTGGAGTATGATGTGGAAGAAGAAGATGAGGATGTGGCGGAGGAGGATGAAGAGGATGACGTGGATGTGGAGCTCGGTGATGACGATGAGGAGGAGGATGGCGAGGATGAGGATGATGTGGACGTTGACGGTGATGACGGAGATCCTTTCTTTGTAATAACTTGCTCAAAAAGGAACAAAAATAACTTGGTAAGATTTGTTTTATCACTTTTTGAATCTCAACTAGTGTTTGTTTTAGCTTGTTTTTTCGGCTTATGGGCTTATTAAGCCTTTTAAAAAGCTAATACGCTCAAAATGTGGCATATGAGCTTATCAGTTTGAGCATAATAAGCTCAAGTTGATAAGTTCACGAGTAAAAGAAATTGAGCTTATTAGCTTTTCAAAAGTTAATATATTAGTCATAAGGCCATAAAGAAGCTTTTCAAAATGATACTGTGTTTAAAGTCACTTCCTTTATAAAACAACAAAGGAATTAGCATGAAGTTTGGGATAATGCTAATTGCTAAAAGTGGTCACATTTTAGCTTCATCTCAAAACTGCTAAAAGTGGTCACGTTGGCTAAACGTCTTAGCCTTTTAGCTTTCTCTAAACCACTAAAAGTTGTCACATTTGATTATGTAGATTATGCTGTTTATACATTTATGAATCTCAACTATATTATTTGGGTGTTTGTTTAGCTTGTTTTTGGGTTTATGGGAATATTGAACCTTCAAAAACTAATAAGCTCAAATTTGGGGCATATGAGTTGAGGATATGGCTTAATTAAGTTTATAAGCTCATTAGAAAAAAAATTGAGCTTATTCGCTTTTCAGAAGTTCAACAAGGCTATACGCCGGAAAAAATAAAGAAAGGATAAATTATTGACTAGTGAGTTTTGGATAACACCTGATATGGTTAATTGCATAGTATTTATTTACTTAACAGGTATATAAGCATAAAGTTTTGAATAGTTCTAGTTTGCCTAAAATCAAAAAAAAACAAAACATAAGTGGTCTTGCTGGTCTAAGTAGGTTCACATTTAGCATCCTTCCAAACTCGCTAAAAGTTGGTCACATTGGTAGAAGTTGTTGATTTTGAGTTGCCTTAAACTGCTAAATGTGGTCACCTTTCTTTATGTAATTTGCTGAATGCAAATTCAGTAGTCTTAAATTATACGGTGTTTAAAGTCACTTCCGTTTAAAACAACAGCAGGTTCAAAAACTAAAAAAATCGCCCCTAAACTTGAATACCTTGCTTAGAATCATTTGCACTAGTGGCTGTTTAAGATTGACTGTAATAATGTTTTTATATACAGCACGGAGTATAAAAATAAGTCGGTACTAATTAGCTTATTTTGTCGGCTTATGGGCTTGTTTGGAATTAAAAAACATCACAAGCCTACGTTTTTCGGCTTATGAGCTTATCAAGTTTGAGCCCTAGTGGTATTAAATAGCCGTTTAAAGTGGCTTATGAGCTTTTTCAAAGTCAAATTAAGGAGGTGTTTGGATATAAGCTTAAATCTCGGTAGCTTATTAATTCTCGAGTTAATCCATTTTGCGAAGCTTATGCTTATAGTTATTTCCTCTATAAAAAGGACTATAAGCTCATAGAAATCAGGCTTATCCAAACATCTTCTAAGAGTTAAAAGCTTTTAAAAACACAATAAGCTATTAATCCCTCAAATTAGTTTTACCAAACAGCCCTAACCCTTTAGCCCACAAAATTAAGCGATTCCGAACTTTCGTAAGGTATTATACATAGTTTGCATATTTTCTTAATAGAACAAAAAGTAAATAACAGTTTTAATAACACCTCTAATTCAAGTTTTAATTTTTTTTGCATGTTGATATAAGTAGCGGTTCCCTCCAGATCTCGTAGCAATGGCAAAAATAAAAACCAAAGAAACCATAACCCTAAAAAACGATGACGGATATGAGAAGGAAATGCCCGTGCGATCTTATAAACAAAACAAGTCGACACGTTACTACGTGGCTGAAGGGTGGAAGGAATTCCAGCGAAGTAATGATATATCCGAAGGTGATGAATGTGTACTTAAGTTTATCACAAGTGAAGATAAATTATGTCTAGCAAAAGTCACCAAGAAAAAACCGATCAGAATCTAGGCTGTGACGGAAGCTGATAGATCTAGGCTGTCTCGCCTGTTCAGGTATGGATGAGGAGGGTGAGGCTGAAGATGCTAAAGAGGACGATTCTAATGTTGATGGTGATGATATCTTCGATGATGATGCGAATGATGAGGGTAAGGGTGAAAATGCTAAATTTGTAATGATGTTGAAGTCGTATGAGTGGGGGGGGGTATTGGGATGATCGTGATGTTGATGGCGATGATGGAGATCCTTCCTTTATATTGACTATCTCAGACAAGAACCGATATGTGTTGGTAAGCACATATTATTTGGACTGTTTATTATTAATTAACCGCTTACATTTGCCTAATGCTAATGATTTCAAAAGCAATATATTAACACTTATTAATAATACTTCGATTCCTCTGAAAACATCAATACAAAATGCAGTTTTTATAAACAGCAACAAATAAGCAATGTTAAAAACTAAATAAAACACCCCGGACTTAAAAGCGTATACAGATAGCATAAAAGTAGGTATCAGTTTGCATATAATTTAATGTTTTTTTATAGTATAAGTAAATAAGCAGCTTCAGTTTAATAGGGTGTTTGGGATTGTTTATTTTTAATGTTAATAAGTGGACAAACACTTTAATAAACAATTCCAAAACTCCTTTGAAAAAAACAAGAACAAGTAAACAGTTTTATAAAGAAGCAGAACCCTCTAATTCAACTTTTTTCTCTTTATATAGCTGTTACATTAGCGCTTCCGGCAAGATTTAGTAGATTAGCTGGAATTAATACCAAAAAAAACCATATTTTTTTAAAAACAACAAATAAACCCTTGAAGAAGGAGATTCTAGACGGATATGAGAAGAAATTGCGGTGCGTTCTTTTTAAAGTAAAGGGTCGAAAAGTTACTTCTTGTCTGTGGGGTGGAAGGAGTTCCAACGAAATTCTAATATATCGGAAGGTGATAAATTTGTATTTAAGTTCATCAAAAGTGAAAGAAAATTTTGTCTAGAAAAAATCACCAAGAAAAAAAATCGGGCAAGAACCCTCACTCCGGCCGCGAAGCTCCTGTGACACAATGTTGATGATGGTTTATGGTTGATCAGGACTGGATGTGATAATGATGATATGGACGATGTGACGATGGTTTGGATGGAGGAGGGTGAGGCTAAAAGATGCTAAGGAGGTTGATTCCTAATGTTGATGGTGATGATCTCATCAATGATGATGCGGATGTGAGGGTTAGGGTGAAAGTGTAAATTTAATGTAAATGATGACGGAAGACCGGATGAGGATGATGTCGTGACAGCTGCGGGCGATGATGGGTATCCTTCTTTATATTTGACTAGCAGAGAAGATACAGTATCATTTGGTATGCTCATATTATTTGGACTATTTATTTTACATTTGCTTAATTTTAGCTTATTGATTTCAAAGCAAAATGCAGTTTTTAAAACAAAAATAGCGGTGTTTAAAACTAAACTAAAAAACCCCGGACTTAAAAGTGTATATAGATAGCATAAAAGTAAGTATCAGTTTGCATATAATCAAGTGTTTTTTTTATAGTATAAGTAAATAAGCAGTGTTTGAGATTGTTTATTTATAATGCTAATAAGTGGATAAAGACTTTAAAAAAAACAAGAACAAGTAAACAGTTTTATAAAGAAACAGGAAACACCTCATTTAACTTTTTTTCTTTTTTCTTGTATGCTGTTACCATTAGTGGTTCAAGGCAGATTTTGTAGCATTAGCTGGAATTCATACCAAAAAAACCATAACCTTGAAGAATCTTGACGGATATTGAGAAGAAATTGCTGCTTGTGCGATCTCGTAGCGGGCAATTTTATGGGGGGCTATTTTATAGACAAACAATGTGGAAAAAATTACTACTTGCTGCGGGGTGGAAGGAGTTCCATCGGATTTTAAATATTTAGGAGGTGATTAGATTTGATCTTGTATTTAAGTTCATCACAAGTGAAGATAAATTTTGTGTAGCAAAAATCACCAAGAATAAAACTCGGGCAAGGCCCCTCCCTCCAGTCGTCAAAGCTCCTGTGACGGAAGTTGATGATGGTATGGATGATAAAGACGTGGATGATAATGATGTTACGGATATGGATGATAATGATGTTACGGATGTGGATGATAATGATGTTACGGATGTGGATGAAGATGTTGAACTTTTTGATGATGGGAATCCTTCCTTTGTGGCGACTATTACTCCAACTTACAACCACGTGCTGGTAAGATTAATAGTCAAATCTCACTTACTATAAGCTTTACTATAGAGTGTTGTAGTAATTTGATTATATTTAGGTTCGTATTTCATGCCAAATAAGCAAATAAGCTGATAACAAAAATGAAACACCTCTAACTTAATTTTTATTTATTTTGCATGTATTAGCGGATGCCGGCATACTTTGCGCGGTTGGCTAGACTAGATACCAAGAAAACCTTAACTTTAAAAAGTCTTGATGGATATGAGAAGGAAATGCCCCTGCGAGTTGAAAAATGTAAGCCGACACGGTATTACGTGGGGAGTGGGTGGAAGGACATCTTGCAAAGTACTAGTATATCACAAGGAGATAAATGTGTATTTAAATTTATTGCCAGTGAAGATAAACTATGTCTAGCAAAAAGCATTAAGAAACAAACTCAGGCAAGGCCGCAGCTGCCAGTCGCGGAAGCTCAGGAGAAGGAATTCAATGATGTGGTCGTGGAAGATGATAATGACAAGGACGAGAATGAAGATATTGAACCTGTTGATGCAGGGGCGGCTCAACCTTCACGAAGGCTTAAAGCGAAGATTTGAAACGGGGCTTTTTTACGAAGTTATTAGCCAAAAATTTGTTTATATGAGATTTACCTTTCTAGCCTTTGTTACGTGAAATCTTTGATTAATTTTTTAAAATCAATATCATTTAATATTTCATTTTCAATCAATAAATCAACCAATTCATTTAATCTTTCTTGTAACATTTTTTATCTTAAATAATTTTAATTAACTTAAGATTTGAGAAACTTCTTTCCGCTGAAGCAAGTGTCACCGGAACGGTTATTGTTATTTTATATGCAATATAAGCGTTAGGGACAAAGATACGTTTTTAAAAGATACGTTATCATTCATTTAGAATCAGAGTTTTACAAAGGCAGGTCCCAAAATCTAAAAACATAAAATGTTAATGATAACAAATTTTAGCCATCTTCATGTCATGTACTCATGCCATAAGTTGCTCAATACATGAGATAAACAGGATAAAAGTCACACAAAGGTGTGTGAAACTTCATAGGTTTTATGATAAATACTTAGAATGCTAATCTCGATTATTGGGTTACGTTGTTATACACCATAAGTGTTTGAATGGTGGGAAATACCAATTAATATGTGAATACTATTATTTTATTTTCATGGAAAACATATTAATAGTGTATGATTGCGTCTAAGCTCTATGAATCACATATTTAAATCTTAATAGAAACGGGTAGTATATAATGAGACATACTGGAGTAGTCTCTATCAAAGAGTACTAAGACATATTTATCCAAAGAGAGAATTGAGAGATTTACCCAAAAGTGATATTGAGAGATATAAATGTGATATTGGAGATATTAACCAAAGAGAATTGGGGAGATATTACCCAAAAAGGATATTGGTGAGATATTACCTCAAAGAGATTTTGAGAAGAGTCTTTACCCGAAGTCATACTAGAAGTTACTACCCTAAGAGATACTTCCATGTAATTAGGTAATAATATATCAAGATAGCATACAGTTGGAAAAACACTTGCATTTATGGTAAATTAATCATGTTGTTCAAAATTCATAGTTTAAGCATGTATCCCCCTCGCGGGTTTATAAAACATTAAAAGATTTAAAAGCGAGGCTATGAACTCACCTTAACAGTATAATGAAATCTGATTGATGGCAAAAGTATATGCAAATCGAAAGTAACGGATTCGGCTACACGCAAAAACATTTTTTTTGGGAGGTAATATGTCGAAGTTTAGTTTGTTTTACTCTAGAACTTTGAGAAAGTTTTAATGATATTTGATTGAGTAATTATAGAAGTAATATATCACTGTTCGGGCAATCATAATTCAGAGGCCACGCAGTATTGTTTGAGGAGTCAGGGTACTTTAAATCGTAAACCCAGCAAACACGTCAGAACAAATACCCAAATGGTACCCCTCATATGAATTTCCATAGTAATGAGATACAATATAGTTTTAACATTTGTAAAAATGTATTATTTTATATAGAATATCAAATTGACAATTTATACCCTTGATTTATAAACATTTGCAAAACTAGTCCTTTTAATATAATAAGCATATATTAAGTAATCCTTTAACTTTTAAACTTGGCAAAACTTACCCTTGGAGTTATAGGTTTAATATAATGACATTTTCAGCCCTTGTACTTAATAATTTCCAAAAGTTACAACATATACCCCTTTGCATGAATATAATTACAAAACTAGTCCAATTTTGCATGCATGCTATTTTTAAGACTCCAAATGATATTTGCAGGTTATAGCTTACTAATATAAGCTAAAATAAGATGTTTTAACGTAACAAAAGTTCAGATTAACAATTCGTTAAGCTAGAAATCAAAACGGGTCGAATTAGGGTTTTAAAACGAAAACGCGTAGGTTTTTAATTCAAATTCTTTCAAGACTTAATAAAGTGGTTATAGTGGTTATATTAACATTAGTTAAGATATATTATAACAACATTTAACCATTATAACTTTTAGATTAAAGAAAAACGCAAAATTAGGGTTTAGGGGTACGGTTTCGGATCAAAAGAGAAAAACGCATGGTTTTGAGCTTAGATTCTTTAACAAGTGTTCATGTATGATCATTATAACATTATATGAGTATAGGAGCAGAAATGATATTCATAAAACCTGGGTTTGAGCTTGAAGATCGAAAAATGGGTCGAATAGGGTCGAAATGGGTCGCACGCCTAGGAATGGTTCTTCGGGGCTTCAAGGCTTGGATACTTCTCATGATTTATGCTCTTGGGGATTCTTAGGAACTTATTGATCAGAGTTTTGCTGCCATGGATGAAGATAGAAGAAGAATGAAGGTGTGATTGAATGGAGGGGTATGCGAGCCCTTTTATAGCTAAAATTCAACTTGGAGGCCAAGTTTAGGAGATGAGGTGGCTAAATTCTGTTGTAGCTGAGTTGGAGGAGCTATAAGGATGATAAGGAGGGTCTATGGTGGTAGCTAGGTGATGTGGAGGTTGTTTGTGGTGGTGGAGTGCCGCGGCAAGACTTGGGGACAAAGGGAGTGATGTGGCTGATTTTAGGACCAAGCAAGGATCTAAGGAGCTTGGTAAGCTGCTTCTAGTTGTTGTAGCATGGTCATGGAGCTGCTTGATCACATGGTTGCATGAAAAATGGGTCAAAATAAGCTAGAAAAGGTGTACGGGTTCGGTTGAAGCGGGTTTAGGGTTTTAAGCTTCCATTTTGAGTGCATTGGATTAGTAAAGGTAGATTAAGGTTTGTTTAGAAATGGGTTATAATGAATAAAAAAGGTACGGGTTTGGTTTCCTTTCGGCTTAGTTATAGTTCGGGTTCGAGTAACGTTGGATCGTGGGTCTTCTAACTTATACCAATGTGTTCGTGATACTTTTTCGATCAACGTGATATATTTATTTTTAACCGACGATAACCGTACGACTCCGCGGGATTAAAATCATAATCGTTTCATTTTTATACAATTCAAACGGGGAAGAAGATAACTATGGAGGGAATTTGTGTTATTAATTAATCAAAATTCAAATTTGACAAGTTTGGCCCCTAGACTTCAAGACATATTTCATATTTTTCATTTATTTGTTAAATAAACATTTTATCTTTTATGCATAAAATGTTCTAAGTTATTTTAAGTGCATGATGGTTTGCATGAGATATTTATAAATTGGAAAAGGTAGATGCATGTGATATGATGTACTCTTATGATGTACACGCATGATGTATAGCTTTACATATGGATATGTTTCGTTATGGGTATATTTAGAGCCAACGGGTATAAACGTTAACGGTTTATGTTCATTTGATATTATCGTCGTGAAATATACGTTAAATAGATAACGTACATGTTATAGATGATAATAGATCATTGATTTGTCATATTAGGATGTTTACTTGATGTAAACATTGATAGAATGGGCATAGGTTGTTGTGTGAGCTCGTTTACTTTAGAAATGTAAACTATAATACGTAATGGAATGGAAAGAAACGAAAATTTATTCCCGTGAAAAAGTAGTACTTAACATAGTAAGTAGATATTACATTGATGAAAATACTAGAAAATTACGGGTTGTTATATAAATTAAAGCCTATTTAATCTTGCGGATTGTGCCCGTTCGACTAAACAAAACTTTAATCAAAATAATTTTCCACAAAATATTAATCACTAGTCACTTTTTATTATTCCATACTTAGTTCACTAAACACATCTTACTCGACAAGCATACTAATAAACTACTCGCTACTCATGATAACTAGCATAACTACGCTACGGATAACAACTAAAGCAACAATAATAATGACTAGACTAAAAATGACGATAAACATAAAATAAAGAAATAAAAGAGATAAGAAAAAGATGAAACCCGGAATTAACTCGGCTTGACCCGGAGACAATAGATATGAACGCATACTCCATAGTGCGAAATATAACCAAACTAATCCAAGTCCCAATCCATGACGTCATAATCTCCAAACGCAATACTCGAACCGAAACAGCTACTCGAAAAAGTAAAATTTTTAATCTAATATAAATCCACTCGAAAATTGAAACAAAGATAAAATAAATGAAATGGAATGAAAAGATAGATCTGTTGGTACACACGTCTCTCTATTCTACCCATCTAATCCTATTCTATGAAAAAAAACGAAAAACAAACTAGTTAAAAAAAGTGAAGATAGTAAAGTCCAGCCCCCGTCCCTATGCGTCAGCTGCTCCTCTTCTAATCTAGAAAAAATCTTTAAATCGTTCGAACTATCAACAACATATCGGACATCAATCAAACCAATCTCCGATACAAATCAAATGGAATCCAAAACTTGATAAAAGTATTTGCTTACAAAAAAGTAAATTACAGTAGAATAAGCTAAAGCTTAAAAATTGTAAATAATTTAAAACAGAGCTACACTACTAGATGATTTTCAATGTGTGTTTTTCATCCCTATTTATAGGGGATTGGTGTGAGTTGAAACTGCAAGTCTTCAATCCTTCAATCCTTCAATATCATTCCATATTTGTTTATGGAAAGCTTCCAATGATGGCCAAATCATCATTAAAACCGTCTAAAATTGCTTATGGAAAGCAATAATCACATCCAATCAACTTAAAACCGCCCATTTATTGCTTTGACATTTCCTATTTAATTTGATTATGCACATTAATTGCTTTGAACTTGACCATTCAATGCGCCCGTTTTTTGCTCATATTTTAGTGTACTTTAAATAAAGATGAAGCGGGTAAACGGGCGTTAGTGTAGGGACCTAACGATGTCATGGCTTGAGGTCTAACGATAATGTATGTTCTGGTGTGGAGACTAACAGTGTTTTAAGTCCTGGTTTGGGGCATCTTCTTGGGCCGATTCTTTTTATTATTATTTGGGCCGGGTTTTTTCATAATTTGGGCGGTCTTGGCCCATTAATTTTGGGTTAGGATTGGCCCACTTTGTAAAATGTCTTTGGCTTCGTTTTTTCTCGCTCTTTTCAATCTCGTGCTCGGTTTTGTCCGATTTTTGTCTTTTTGTTGATATATGTTACCTCTACAGTAAATGAAACAAAACAAGCATATTTTTGGCATTTTGAGTCCGTTTTTTGTCATTTAAGCTCGTTTTATTTAGAAAAAAGTATGTGTATTTAAGCACATACCAGTTACGTATATCAATCGGTATAACATTTTTTAAATGTATAGTTTCTCTCTAAACTCTTAGTTCCGAAAATAAATCTAACCTGTTGATATCCAAACAATTGTTATGCATTAAAAAATTTTCAAGGTTAAGACAATTTCCATCTTTTAGCTTGTTATCATCAAGTGACATTAAATTTTCAGTGCTAAATAGAAAAGTAAATGTTTTCAAGCTTGAATTATAATGTATAAGAAATAATCGGTTCTAAAAATCTATTTACCGTTTTTTCTAGTTTCATTGTCAATATTATCATCATATTTTCTATTTCTACCAATGTTTCGTTTTTCTTCAAATTTTGGTTCTACATTCATTAATTTAGCAATTTCTTTGGCGGAAATTAAAACATCTCTAAATAAAGAAAAGAAACAAAACCTTCTATTTGTTTAATACTAGTAGCATCATTAATACAAATATCTTTTGATTTTAAACTTTTACTAATGGAATATACTGAAAACAACACGTCATACCAAATAATCATTCCTAACAAAAATTCAAAATCACCTAGTTCATGTTTAGCTATGGTATGCATTTTGCTTTAGGGTCAGTGCAAACTTTATTCAATGGATATAAAGCATCTCATATTTGCGGGGTTTGATATCTTATTGCTTTGACACTTTATATGCGACTTTCCCAACGTGTTTATGATAACGGGTTGATAGTTATTTTGGATATGATCTTGTAGGATTTTCCATCTTTTAAAGATGAAGAAAATAAAGTATATACACTTTGTACTACTTTAAAAAATACTCAGAAGCTTTTGAACAAGAATTAGCCATGTCACATATTACTAAACTTAAACTATGATAATCTTATGGCGTATATAATGCTTTAAGATTATTATCTAAAAACCGTTTTTGTACCCCCAAGATGTTTACCAGAATTTTTAGTCGGCTTATTTAGTTAACTATGCTTAATACTCCATGATAAATTGCATGTATTTATCATGGATTGCAAATTAACAATTAATTCTAAACATAAAACCGATCAATTTACAATTAAACACATCAAGTTTTATTTATAAAATTGCATACAACCTAGAATTCGTCTAATTAATTTTATAACCAATAAAAATTGAATCTTGATGCACAAAGATCGAATCTTGATGCATAAAACGCCCAAAGGGCTTAAAAATTAATCAAGAACCCTAATTTTGTCTAATTTTATTTACTTGTAATTACAAATTCTACACGTTGGCTCGTGATGCCACTGTTGGGATTTTAGATCTAATTAACAATTAAACATATCACGAGTACGCAGCGGAAAGATCAAACACGTATAGAACTTATAATTAACAAGGGATTGAAGATGTGTACCTTTTAGCAAGAAACGTTACACTGCTTTTAGCAATAAACGTTACACCGTCTTCAATATACGCGTGTGTATAACACCACGCAAAACCACCAAGGATCAAAAGAATAATCCCTCTAAGTTTACACACACAATACGTTCTTAGCAAACAACGTGTATGCTAGTACTAGTAGTGTTTAACCAAACGATCACCGTAGATTGACTATCAACTAAACCAAGTAACCCTTCGTGTTCTTAAGGGTCGAACCACAACCAAACAAAAAACCCTTTGTGGGTTTGATGCCGATCGAACAGGAGGGGAAAAGAAAAACCGAAAACCTTAAAAGGTTTTGGTTCGGTCGACTAGGAGAAAAAGGAAGAGAGATTAGGGATTTTAGAGATTGAAGTTATGAGCTCTTAAGGACCCTAAGACCTCCTTATATACTCCTCTCACCTTGGCTTGCAAGCAAAGTCCCCCACCTCCTCATGAGGAGGTGGTCCGACCGACTATAAGGAAAGAGTGGGAAAAACCAAACTTTTTTTTCTAGTTTTGCATATTAGTCCTTTAACTATTAACAACTAATATTTATTCTTGTTAAACTTTTAACGATCGTTTGTTAAACACTAATTAATATATTACATTAATATATTAAAATATTATTCTACATATTAACGTGTGCGTCCCCTTAGGCTCGAATAAATTCCGGACATATATAATTTATATTTGTTCATATTCCAACAATAGTATTTGTATTAGAGTAGTTTTTTATGTTTAATAAATCTATGAACTTCTTCGATGAAATGTAGGTTAACCTTAATGTGTTGGCCTCGAGTTGTTTCATTGTTAGTAACATATTTTTCTTCTTCTATCTTTTTGGTCATAGAATGTACAATTTACTTTGCTGTTAGAAGCCGATAAAAAAAGATGAAAACGTAAGAGTACAAGTTCAGAAGTTTACGATTATCATTGTTATCACATTAGTGTCATATCACTTTTCTCTCTTCATAAGTTTTTCGAACAAATATATCACAAACACATCCTTTCGGTGAAGGAAAAGTGAGTGAATTATTTCCATTCGACGTGAGCACCCTCGCTCCCACCTCTCTGGGTGTCGACATTTCGAGGGAGGTGAGTAAATCACAATAAAGATACAATACAAGAAAACGTAAATTTATAAACTAAAGTCAATAACATAAATATCAATTAAGAGAATCTCCAATGGAGGGTGCAATACATAGTTTAGTAGTCTGCCACATCATCGCCACATTAGCATCTCATTATTTTCTACGAGCACTTACAACGCATTGAACTTTACACAGTCTAATACATTTCCACGTCACCACAAATTTAATCATTTTTTAAAGATTATATTAATATAAATAATATAAAACATGCACTATGGATAAATTACATATTCATAAATAAAAAAGGAAATTAAATTAAATATTATAAAGAAACTAGTTGGAGAGTATAATGCATGTGTGTTTAGAGATATACTCTCATTCAATCTACTCATGATATGGAGCTTCCACAATGGATTGAATGTTGAGTCATCATTCATTGACCTTATAATAGAACATGCATTGTGGATTCCCTAAACAAAAAAGAAAGTAGAAAGTAGGTAAACCCAATTAAAGAATTTTGATCTAGGTATTATGCTGAAGTCTGGTTGGGGATGTAAGGTCCATTAGGGTTTGTATTTTGTCCTATAAATGGTTCATGAATAAACTTTATGTTTTACGGAGTTTTCATTATTAACATGGTATCATGAGCGTGTATGATCCCGAGACCTAGTTGCTATCATGAGTTGCTGCTTCTATGTCACCCTGTCGTGTTTGGCGCTAAGCTTTTAGGGACTTAAAAGGCTTCAGTTTATAAGATAAGATTTGTTTGTCACACTGGTTTATGATAGCTTTTATAAGCCAGAAGCCTCCATAAGCCTAAGACAATCACAACAGGCTTACGAGGTCTTACAGTTATACAATCCGAAAAGGTTCAAAATAAGCCACAAAATATAAGCTTACAAGCCCAAAACCAAATAAGCCACAAACTAGCTATATAAGACGAAACAAACACTCCTAAACCAAACATAACCTTAATCAACTAAAACAACTCGATATCATTCTCTTTGTTAGGATCTAGAACTAGATAGATTTTCTAGCCTTTGTGAATGTATAGTACTTATGTAATCACAAGCACATACGTGAGAGACTCCAGCAAATGTTTAGGCGGAAACTAAACGATTCAATAAAGAAGAATACTATGAATAACGATCCTCTATGGATCTCTCTATTGATAATAAATTGATTTTGTGTTTTTACAATCGGTGTCCAACCCTAATGCTAAAGGTTTCTTTTATAGAGAAGAAACCCTAAATTAGTCAACAAGAAAACTAAAATCTCGTAAGAGATATACATCAATATCAATCACTTCCTAATTTATCTCATTCCTATATTAATGAGATAATACTAGAATATAACTATAATTCCTTAATTACATTAATTACGTCTATAAATAACAATCAGCAGATTCTATCTCTGTCAGCAGGAACGAGAACATGACCAGCAGAAACATAATCAGCAGGAATGCTACTTGATCTGCCAGCAGGAACATTATCAGCAGGAATGCTATTTAAACTGTCAGCAGGAACGACTTAGTGCTATCAGCAGAAACGAACATGTCTAACAGCAGAAACGACACTTAGTCGTTTTTAATTTGTCCCAACAAATGTTCTTAATTGCTCTTGTGGTATTAATTAGTATATTTTATTACGTATCAAATTTTTGGCGCCGCTGCTAGGGACTTGTGTTAAAGATTCCTTCGTTTTACGTTTGTTGATTTGGTTTGAAGATCATTTCGTCCTCGAAAATTTCATTTTTGTTAAATATTTCAAAAATCCAAAAAAATTAAAAATATAAAAAGTAAAAAAAAATATTTTCTTTTTCTTTTTAGTATAGTTATCATAAAAACATATAAAAAATCAAAAATATTAAAAAATTGTCCTTTAAAAAATATAAAAAAATACACAAAGTTGGTAAACGAACACCAACATATAATTCCTTCAATTGAGGTATTATCATAAATAAGTTCCGGTGAACTTGAAAAGTTCCCAAATCGAACCAAAGATTCAAAAA
>BQNB010054474.1:8236-39525 GCA_026074375.1 Tanacetum coccineum
GAGTCTTAGAGTAGATTAAGATATCGTCTATAAACACTATCACAAACTTATCAAGATAAGGCCTACAAACTCTATTCATCAAATCCATAAATATCGCTGGTGCGTTAGTCATACCAAAGGGCATTACTGTAAACTCAAAATGTCTATAACGAGTTCTAAACGCAGTCTTTGGAATGTCATCCTCATGCTCTCAACTTATTGTATCCAGACCTAAGATCTATCTTTGATAAAAATTGCAACCCTTGCAGTTGACCAAATAAATCATCAATCCTAGGAAGCGGATAACGATTCTTAACAGTCAACTTGTTCAATTCTCTATAGTCAATACACATTCTAAAAGAATCATCTTTTTTTAACGAACAACACCGGCGCTCCCCAATGCGATGAACTTGGTCGAATGAAACCTTTGTCTTGGAGTTCCTTGAGTTGTCCCGACAACTCCTCCAATTCAGAAGGTGCTAAACGATAAGGAGACTTTGCTACCGGCGTTGCTCCAGGGATTAACTCAATTTGAAACTCAATTTCCTGAACAGGCGGTAATCCAGATAGGTCACCCGGGAATACCTCGAGAAAATCTCTCACTACTTCTATCTCTTTTTGTTCATTCTCTTTAGCCTTAGCACTCTTTAGCCGCCTCATCTTTTCTTTCGGTTTCTCTCCTAATACTCTAAGCACCTTGCCATCCGGTAGTGGTATCCTCACTACTTTCTCATGACAAATTATTTCAGCCTTATGATTAGACAACCAATCCATACCTATAATCACATCAAAACTCCCATGCCCAAAAGGTATCAAATCGATGTCAAAGACATGACCCTCGATTTCTAGTTTGCAACCCTTAATAACCTTATCAGTCTTAAGTAGCTGCCCGCTAGCTATCTCAATCTCATATTTGAAACCTAATTCACTAGGCTCTATGCCTAACAGAGGTATAAAAGTAGTGGAAACAAAACTATAGTCGGCACCAGAGTCAAATAAGGTAGTGGTAAAATAATTGTTCAAAGTAAACGTACCCGTTACAATGTTCGAATCCTGGTTAGCTTCCTCAGCTCCTAACATGAATGCCCTACCCCTAGCCTGGTTCCATTGGTTTCCACGACCCTGACCCCCATTATTAGCAGCAACTTGATTTGGATGGTTTCCTCCCGGTCCTTGTGCCCTATTCAATCTAGGACAAGCTTGTCAGACATGGTCAGTGCTACCACATTCATAACATACCCTAATAGTTGGGTTTCTAGCATTGACATGATTCACATTCCTCAGTATTCCTCTACAATCCTTTGCCAAATGACACGGGCGGTTACAGTTGAAGCATGTACGACAAGGCCCTTCGGGTGCATGGTAGGAGTTGCAGGTGGTACACTTAGGCTAAGTACCCGTATTCTCTCTTCCTACAGGGTTTGCGATAGAAGCAAAAGCATTTCCATTCATAGTCCTCTTATTATCATCCCTACCATTCTTATCCTTGCTAGGTTCCCCCACATTTCCTCTCTTCTCAACCTTCTTAATTGATCCATTTCTAACACCCTCATCGGTCAGTGCACCAAAAATCTGCACAGCCGTCTGTATAGTCTTTGGCTCTATTGCTGCCACCATCCTACGGATCTGTGGAGCAAGGCCATACGCGTACCTCTCAATCTTCCTACTCTCTGGAGTTACCAAATGTGGAACTAACCTAGCCAACTCATGAAACCTATCAGTATATGTAGCATGGCCAGCCCCGACCATGGCGTGATTCCACAACTCAAATTCCAATTTTTGCATCTCATGACTAGGACAAAACTCCTCTATCATCATAAACTTAAAGTCATTCCATGACATACTAACAGTAACTTCTCGGCTTAACGTGCAGATTTAAGAGTTCCACCACATTAAATCCTTACCCACAAATAAAGCAACAGTGTATTTCACTTTTTGGTCAATACTACAACCACTCATATCATGCACAGACTCCATTTTCTCAATCCATCAAGTAAGAACTACAACACCTCCTTTACCATCATATTTCTTAGGGTTACAAGCTAAGAACTCCTTATATGAACAACCTACCTGGTTGCCATTTACTATCACATTCCTAACGTTCTCCTGAACGTTCTCATTAACCACATTACCATTTTGATTTCTAACATTTCCTTGGTTACCAACCTGAGCTAGCATGGCAGGTAAGAGGTTTTGCAATTGCTGGGTAATGATCGTCGAGAAGTCGGGTGCTCCTCATACACCCCCATTGACTCCCGCTACATTCCTATTGACTCCTTCTACGCCCCCATTAGCTCTCAAACCCTGGTTATTTCCTTGACCATTCAAATCATCAACACGCTCATCATTACCTTCCCTAGGTCTTCTACCCCATCCACCTCTACTAACCCGTACACCCGTTCCTCCTCCTAGTGAGCCAGTAGTAGGCCGGCCAACACTTCGGGTCCTCATTGTCACACCCTGTAAATTCCCGGTTAGTGTTCCGACTCATCCCAGTCATCTACTTTAAATTTTATTCGTTACGTTTAAATCTGACAGTTTACCGAGGAGCTAAACTGCGTAAAAACTGAGAAACGTCATCGGACGCGTTCCGGCATCGGTTAAAAATTTATTTAGGCATTATATGTGTTATATTAGCTTTCCTGAGTGTTTCGTGATTTTTAATCACTTCCGATATTAATTTTAGGGTTTTATTCTTTAAATTACGTTTTTCGCGTTTTTGACCAAACGGAACCCCGAAAACTCGAAATCTTTTCGTGTAAACTCAAGTTATCGATAATCTTATGCCCTAAGTCCAAAAATTTCGTTCACCCCTCCTCCTATACCCAAAACCCATGAAATTTATATATGTGCATGCTCAAAATTAAATCAACAAGCATCTTTCTTGAAATCCCATGCATGTGCTCATGCTTACACAAGATAGTGACACATGAGAATGTCATTCTCATGCACCATTTCTCATGTTGATAAAACCATGTGTTTACTTACACATTCTTACAACTTTGACTAGCAAATTTTGAACCATGATCATATCACTTGAACCTTGGCTAGAAAAATTGAACCATCTTGGTCCTTGTGAGCCACATTCGGCCGAACCCAAGACCCAACACACCTTTGGTGTGTGTTGGTCACTTAAGCATTACTTGAACCCACAAAACCCTAACTCTCCCACTATAAATAAGAACACTATCTCACACTTAGGTTATAACACATTTCACTAGCCACAAAATTTTCACACATCTCTCCCCTTGTGTCTCCTAGCTCACGGCACACACCAACCCACAAACACATCCATAACTTTTGATTTCTAGCAAGATCCAAGTATTCTAAGTTCACTTCTAAGGTTATCTAAGGTAGATCCAAGTGTTGGTTGGTTATTTTTCAAAGATTTCAAGAATTATAAAATTAGGGTTTTCAAGATTATTTGGGGTTTTTATAGATCTATAGTTTGTGGGTATAGATCTAGTGTTCTTGCTACTTGCTCTTCTTGATTTGTAAGTTTTACATGATCCTTACTTGGTTTCATCTATTATTTCTATAGATCTATGTTTGTTCATAAAGATCCATGTGTTTGTGTTAATTTTTACAAAAGAAATAAGTTAATACTTTGTCATCTTTTATAAAATGGAAGTAAACATTGTTACCACTTTATGTTTATGTTTTATATTATGTTCTTGGTGAGATTGAGAGTTGATGAGAGTTGCAACAATAGAGATTAGGTTGGATTAAGGTTTAGTTTAGTTTGGTTGGTATTTTGGTGAACAAAGATTAGGCTAGACTAAGCACTAATATCGAGTTGGGTTGAGTTTTGGTCGTATTTCGGTAAAACAACCTTGCTGTCCCGAATTAGTTTTGTGGTTTTGAGCGACTTAAAAATGTTTTCATTAGGCGTAAAAGTAGTTTTTGAAGAGCTTAATTCGAATAGATAATTTTTCACATATCACACTTTAAAATCGGACTTAAAACGACCAAGTTATGGCCAAATGAAACTCGAAACATTTTTCGGCAACATGGATGAATAGTGGGCTGTTGGGAATAGTAAAATGGGTTTCCGGGCACTTTCGGACGATTTAGGATGTTTTAAATGCAAGCGAAACATATAGAAATGTTAAATAATTAGTTAGAACAACTAGAAATGTCATGAAATGTTATTTGAGATGACGACCTTAATAAAAAGTAGGATCATTAAAAGTGGTACGAATTGGACATTTAGGCGATTTAAACATGAGGATTAGACGGTTTAGAATTGTTTAAGCGATTTGTAAAATATGGAAACTTAAGAAAATAGGGGACGCTATTAACGTTTTGAAACTAAAAAGTTTCCTAAAAGGGAAAGTTTCTAAAAATAGTAACTTTTTGCAAGTGTCGGGATTTAACTAAGACATGGTAAAGTTTCAAAGTCTTTTATTACTAAAACGCAAACACACTTGGATGCTTTAAATGATGAACATGGATGCTTTACTTGTTTCTTTGACGAATGCTAAGTCATACCCATATTTACTCTAGGTCGCGGCTAGACCTCCTTATATCTTCATCATTTGTTGTGGTTATCGCTTATCCTTGCTAAGGTGAGTTCATAGCCCCACATTTTTACTGATTTACAAATGCTTTATACTATGGGGTGAGAAACATTGTTTGCTTTTAAATTGGACACAAGTTCTTTACGCGAGTTTTACATGTTTATGTGTTGCCTAAGTTGCTTACAAACCTACTACTGCCCAAATTATCATGAACTGTTAGTTTCTCGACCGGAGGACCGGTTGAGGGAGCGCGAGTGAGTAAATAGATCTATTGGGACTAATTATCCCTATCCACTTTGGTTCCACTTAACGAATAACAAACGGATATATTTCATGTCGATTGTGCATTATGGTGGGCTTTGGTTTGGGACACCGGTTAGGGCAGGAATACTATGTGACAGGATGTAGCATGCCCTGTTGATTATTAGCTTCAGTGTCACAGCAAATAACACAAAACAAGCATATATTTGGCATTTTTATCCATTTTTTGGTTATTTAAGCTCGTTTTATTGAGATAAATGTATGTGTATTTAAGCACATACCATACACTTAGGCCAAGTACCCGTATTCTCTCTTCCTACAGGGTTTACAGTAGTAGCAAAAGCATTCCCAGTCCTGGTCCTCTTATTATCATCCATACCGATTCATAATCCTTGCTGAGGTCCCGCAAATTTCCTCCTCTTTTCTCGACCAGAGGTCGAGAAAAGAGGAAATATGGGGGAACCTAGCAAGGATAAGAATGGTATGGATGATAATAAGAGGACCAGGACTGGGAATGCTTTTGCTACTACTGTAAACCATGTAGGAAGAGAGAATACGGGTACTTGGCCTAAGTGTATGGTAATGTGCTTAAATACACATACATTTATCTCAATAAAACGAGCTTAAATAACCAAAAAATGGATAAAAATGCCAAATATATGCTTGTTTTGTGTTATTTGCTGTGCATGTAACAGATATCCACAAAAAGACAAAAACAAGGCAAAAACCAGACAAAACCGAGCACGGGATTGGAAAGAGCGTGGAAAACCAAAGCCAAAGGCGTATGCATCTTAGTGGGCCAACCCAACCCAAGTTAATGGGCCGGATTAGCCCATTAACATAATACCATTATGCCTTAAACAATAAAAAGCCCAAAACCTACAAATATAACCTTTAACCCCATTATAACATAACACAGTTAGTCCCTACACAATTTCACCAATAGTCCCTAAACTTAACACCCGTTACCCCTTAACCTCCAATTTTGATTTATAATAAGCCCGAAAAAGGCGAGAAACCCCAAAACAGGGCAAACCTACCCCTTCCATTGCTTCAAACGAGCCAAGACCCTTCTCTAAGGCTCTCATACGCTCTCTGACATACTCTTGTGCCACACTAGCAGATTCAAGGCTTGCTATTGGGTAGGTTTAACGCGGCAAGTATTATAGGAAAGTCAAAAGTATTGAAAATGTATTTTAATGGTGATTGAAGCTTTCCTAAAGCAATTTTGGAAGGGATTGAAGATGGTTAGTTGTTTCTTACCTCACGGATTGCACAAGACTCCCCTATAAATAGGGGAGGATTTCAAGAATGAAGGGATCATATCTTCTTTTTTCCATCATTTTATTTTACTGTTTTAAGTTTAATTACTTGTTTTTAAGCTTTGATATAAGCATTTTTACATTTCCAAGCATTGTATTCTTAAAGTTTCTTCAATACAAATCAAGTTCTGTTCTTTTTTTCACTATTTCATTGATTATTAGCCTTTTGGATGATAAGCCAAAAAGGGATGGGCTTATTGGGTTTACTAGCTTAAGAAAATAAGCTAGAGCTTGTAGAAAAAGCTTTAAAGAGCCTTTATGCCCTTGTTTAAGCAAAGGGCTTTGTAAGTCCTCATTTTCCATTTTATAGCTTATTTACTATTCTGCTTATTCTAGTGCTTATTTTCTGCTTTTTATTGCTTATTTATTCTTTCTTATAGCTTAGATATCATTTAGTTATGTTTTGAGTTATAACTGCTAAGTTTTAGTTTTAAACTGCTTAGTCTATTTGCTTATTATCTAGAGCTTATCAGTGATTGGAAAGTGCTTATTAATGCTTAATTTAATTAGTTATTAATCTGTTTTGAAGGATCTCAAAGTAAATCGGTTTATATAAACTTAAAATGAGTTTTATGATTATAAGGGGGTTTTTGGGACAAGCAACATTAACTTAGGTTAATGCTGTTTGAGCTCACTTTGGTTTAAAAGCCAACTTTGTCAAGCTCTTTTAAGTTGGGTTAATTAGTTTTCATATGTTTTTAAAGCTTAACACTTATTTACAAGGTTTAAGGTACTTATGGTTTGGATCTGAGATTTATAAGCATAATCAAACAGCTTATTTGATAAGGTCTTATAAACTGCATTTTGGAGTTTTTACTTTTATGTTGTTTTGTGTATAAATGTAGTAGATATATTTTGGTAAAGAGTTGCTATGTTATTAAGGTTTTGTTCAAACTATTAAAATAAGGTTTTCAAAGTTTAAAAGTTACTTTTCAATCTTAATTCTAAGATAGTTAAAATTAGTCTTAGAATTGGAAAGTTAGTGCACAAGTAGTTTGTAGTATAATCTCAATCTGTTTTAGCTTATTTCATAGTTTGGAGCTTATTTACTAGCTTAAAAGTAGGGCTGCAATTAGCCTTTTAATCCTTTCAAAATCTAAAAAAACAAAAACAGTTAAGCTGCCATTTTTATTAGCTTTTTCTAGCTTATTTAGTTAATCAAAATGCAAATTTCTTGCTTATTTAAGTAGTCTGGTTATTGAACTTCATTTGTTTTGAGTTTTTACCCATTAGCTTATAGCTTTTGCCCCTTAAAAATTAGTTTAAAAGTCCCCCTTAGGCTGTTTTGTTAATCAGTTTTATCAAAAAGCTTATTTGAGATTCTAAGCTTATGGCTTATTGGATTTGCTTAATTCTTGTTTAGGTTTGCTTATTAGGTTAGGTTTAAGGTTTTATAAGCTTATTTGACTTTGGGCTAAGCTTTTAGAAGCTTATGTGCAAGGCTGAGCTAAGTATAAAGCTTATAAGCATTTTTAGTAATCAATCACTCCTTTTTGCTTATTTTTGTGCTTATTAGTAAGTTTTATACAAAGTGCTTTCACAAAAGATATTACTTTTGACTTATAGATAAGTTTGCAAAAAAATATAGCAAATAAAAAACATTAAGCCGTATAGGGAAGCCCCAGGGTCGAACCCGGGACCTCAACCTTAACAGCCTAACATTTTAACCACACTCTCCACTACCATCTGCCCTTGGGTCTTTTTCGTTTAGTCTTGGCAATATTTAATATATAAGGGCTTTTACTAGTTTAAGCTTTCAGCTTATATTTGCTTATTTGCAGCTTATTCGTTCAGCCATTTTTCCAGTTAGTATTTTTCTTAGATTCCTCGTACTTAAAAGTATTTTCCCTAATTTTTTAGATTTTTATAAAATAGTTTAATATTTTTAGATTAAAACTGTTTTTAATTAATAATAAATTAAATAAAAGTCAAAAAAATATAATTCTTTTTTTAAAAATTTTCTTTTATCATTTAGGACTTTTAAAAAGTAAATTTGCATATCTGAGATTAAATTTGAAGTTTTAGTTTTTAGTTACGTTTTAGAATCCCGTTAACGTTTTTTTCGTGATTATTTCGTAATTGCCTAAATTGTTGCTTTCCTTTGCGTTGTTTTTGCATTATCATTGTAGAAATTAGAAACCAAAATCAAAATCTTAATCTATTCAAAATCCTGATCACAAATTTCAACACGAAGTTCAATTCACGCCTCGTTGGAACATTAATGACCCGGGAAACGACTAGAAGGGGTCACTTTCGAAATCGATACTTCCGGAATTATATTTTATTTGTGAATTGGTTTATTGCTTTTTGTTTTAAAGCGATTTGCTAATTTACCTATAATATATATATATATATATACTGTTGATTACGATCAATTTTTGGCGCCGCTGCCGGGGAGGCTGTGTTATGAATTTCAAGTTGTCGTTTGAAGATTATTTTTTGAAGATCCTTCCTCGGAATCTGAGTTGTGGAATCACGCCATGGTCGGGGCTGGCCATGCTGCGTATACTGATAGGTTTCATGAGTTGGCTAGGTTAGTTCCACATTTGGTAACTCCAGAGAGTAGGATGATTGAGAGGTATGTGTATGGCCTTGCTCCACAAATCCGTGGGATGGTGGCAGCAACGGAGCCAAAGACTATACAGAAGGCTGTGCAGATTTCTGGTGCACTGACCGATGAGGCTGTGAGAAATGGATCAATTAAGAAGGTTGAGAAAAGAGGAAATGTGGGGGAACCTAGCAAGGATAAGAATGGTAGGGATGATAATAAGAGGACTAGGACTGGGAATGCTTTTGCTACTACTGTAAACCCTGTAGGAAGAGAGAATACGGGTACTTGGCCCAAGTGTACCACCTGCAACTCCTACCATGCACCCGGAGGGCCTTGTCGCACATGCTTCAACTGTAACCGCCCGGGTCATTTGGCAAAGGATTGTAGAGGCGTGCCGAGGAATGTGAATCCTGTCAATGCTAGAAACCCAACTGTTAGGGCATGTTATGAGTGTGGTAGTACCGACCATGTCAGGTCAGCTTGTCCTAGATTGAATAGGGCACAAGGACCGAAAGAAAATCATCCAAACCAAGTTGCTGCTAATAATAGGGGTCAGGGTCGTGGAAACCAAGGGAACCAAGCTAGGGGTAGGGCATTCATGTTGGGAGCAGAGGAAGCTCGCCAGGATCCGAACATTGTGACGGGTACGTTTACTTTGAACAATCATTTTGCCACTACCTTATTTGACTCTGGTGCCGACTATAGTTTTGTTTCCACTACTTTTATACCTCTGTTAGGCATAGAGCCCAGTGAATTAGGTTTCAGATATGAGATTGAGATAGCTAGCGGGCAGCTAGTAGAGATTGATAAGGTTATTAAGGGTTGCAAATTAGAAATCGAGGGTCATGTCTTTGACATCGATTTGATACCATTCAGGCATGGAAGTTTTGATATGATTATAGGTATGGATTGGTTATCAAATCATAAGGCTGAAATAATTTGTTATGAGAAAGTAGTGAGGATACCACTACTGGATGGCAAGGTGCTTAGAGTATTAGGAGAGAAACCAGAAGAAAAGATGAGGCAACTAAAGAGTGCTAAGGCTAAAGAGAAGGAAAAAGAAGAGATAGTAGTAGTGAGAGATTTTCCCAAGGTATTCCCGGATGACCTATCTGGATTGCCGCCTATTCGGGAAATTGAGTTAATCCCTGGAGCAACGCCGGTAGCAAAGTCCCCCTATCGTTTGGCACCTTCTGAATTGGAGGAGTTGTCGGGACAACTCAAGGAACTCCAAGACAAAGGTTTCATTCGACCAAGTTTATCGCCTTGGGGAGTGCCAGTATTGTTCGTTAAAAAAAGAATGGTTCTTTCAGGATGTGCATTGATTATAAGGAATTGAACAAGTTTACCGTTAAGAATCGTTATCCGCTTCCTAGGATTGATGATCTATTTGATCAAATGCAAGGGTCGCAGTTTTTCTTAAATGTAGATCTTAGTTCTGGATACCATCAGCTGAGAGTGCATGAAGATGACATTCCAAAGACTGCATTTAGAACTCGTTATGGACATTTTGAGTTTACGGTAATGCCCTTTGGTCTAACTAACGCGCCTCCAATATACGTAAAGTATAAAATATATGATAAGATGGAAAAATAACTATTTACCCTTGAGGGGGGGGGGGGGGGGGGGGCCAAAGGTAAAAAGGTAACTCTTCACAATATGTTATATATATAGTATAATACGCTATATTAACGGGAAGTATGTTTCACCGGGTCGATATCCCAACGATTGGAAATTGAAACACGTTTGTTGTTCGACAATGATTTGAATAGGGGATCAAATAGTTGATTTATTAACTTCCTTTTAACAATATTTTAAAATTAACAAATTCTAACAATTAAGCATGAAGACAAATAACGGGAAATCAAAATTTAACTAAAAACGCAAAACGGGACCCCTAAACGGAGGTCAAAAACCCTAATTTGCTAAAAATAAAACCAACTTAATTTTTTTCTTTTTAAATGGACTCTATTTAACTAAAAAGTAAGTTTAAAATAAACTAGAACAAAAACGGAGTTGAAATGAACGTTAAAACACGAAAAACGAAAACGAGAACGAATCCCGTTCTTTAGAAAACGAAATTTTGTAAATTAGACCCTACGAAAGCAAAACTAATTTTCCTATGAACTTTAGGATAAAAGAAAATTTTCTAGAAAAGATTTATATATTTTTTGATTATTTTTCTATTTTTGGTGATTTTTAAAGTTTTTAATGAAAATAAATGTTTAAAAATACTAAACGAACTATAAAAATTCTAGAAAAATTACAGAAAATAGCTTAAACTAATTTAATCCTAGAAAAAATAAGCCCGATGTCACAGCTTATTGAATAAGCCACGAAATAAGCTTTATAACAACTTATAGACTTATTAAGCTATAATGACTATAAAGATTTAATTGTGCAAGGGTCTTATGAAAAAGACCCAAGGGCACAGCGGTAGGGAGTGTGGTGTGTTATAAAAGGTTGAGGTGCTGAGGTCGGGGGTTCGAGTCTTGCTCACCCCCGACTTCCACTTCCTTTTTTTTTAAAAAAAACTTAAAAAAGAAAAGTTGTTAAGCACCTAAAGATAAGCAACTTTAATAAAAGCACTATAAGCTGAAACTCAAAAATAAGCTCTTAAAGAGCTTTTGAAAAAGCTGTTTTAGAAAGTGAGCTTTTGAGGATTAATTAGCTAGTTCTCACTTATAAGCTTGCACACAACTCATTTTAAGCTCAAATTAGAAAACAAAAACTGTCCTAAAAAGCTAATGATGTGTATGAGCTAAATTCAATAAGCTAATTAATCTAAAAACAATATAAGCTATCTAAATCCTATGATCTAAGAGGTAAACTCAAAAAGAATAAGCACTTTAAGACTTAAAAACTAAATAAGCTATTACCTAGAATAAGCTAAAAACAGAAGCTTAATTTTTGGAAACTTAATAACCTACACATAAGCTATAAATTTAAACTATAAAAGTAAATTCTATAAGCTAAAAATCTAAACTTAGAAACTAGGATCTACTAACTACTATTTTTGGCTTTTTGAGATTTTTAATGAAATTTTAAAGCTAAATTAACCTAAGAAATAAGCTAGAAATTTGAATTCAAGTTTTAATCTATATTAAGCTATATGTGAACTATAAGACCCATGAGCTGATAAAATGTATTATGATTTGAGAGATAGGTATTGGTGGCCTGGAATGAAAAAGGATATAGCTGAATATGTTAGTAAGTGTTTGACTTATCTGAAGGTTAAGGCTGAGCATCAAAGGCCATTCCTGGCCCTGCTCGAAAACAGCAACCTGAAATTCCCATATGGAAATAAGAAGGATAGCTATGGATTTTGTGACTAAGTTGCCTAGGACTAGTAGTGGAACGAGACACAATCCTGGTCATTGTTGGATCGATGACTAAGTCTGCTCATTATTCCTACCTATGCGTGAGGATATAAATGGAAATATTGGCTAGAATTGTATTTGAATGAGAAAGTTGTTTAGAGATGGTGTGCCTATCTCGATTATAACGGCATCGTGATAGTCGTTCACATCGGGTTTGCAGTCAATGCAAGATGCCATTAAAGTGACTCTTTTTAGACATGAGTACGGCTTATCACCCACAACCGATGGTTATGAGTGAGCGTACAATTCAACTTTGGTAAGACATGCATAGAGCATAGCGTCCTAGACTTTCGGAGGAAAGTCTGGGATGTTCATCTCGGCTTGGATGAGTTTTCGTATAACAATATCTCATTCTAGTGTGAGATGTGGCTCTCCGATTAAGGCATTGTATGGTAGAAAGTGCCGTTTCGCCAATTAGTGGGCTTGAGGTTAGAGAAGGTCAGTTATAGGACCTGATTTAGTACAAGAGACTACTGAAAGATCTCGCAGATCAGGATAGACTTAAAGGCTGCGCGTGATCGTCAAAAAGTTTTTATGCTGATAAGAGGAGGAAGCCTCTAGAGTTTAGTGTAGGTGACTGTCTTGCTCAAAGTGTTGCCTTGGAAAGGTGTGGTACGCTTTAGGAAGAAAGGGAATTTTGCACCTAGGTTTGTTGGACCGTTTGAGATTGTTGAGGAAGTAGGCCCTATGGCTTATCAGTTAGATTTGCCTGAGGAATTGAGTAGTGTTCATGACACGTTCTACGTGTCAAACCTTAAGAAGTGTTTGGCTAATCCTACACTGAAAGTGCCTTTGGATGAGATTCGAGTTGATGCTAAGTTAAATTTTGTAAAAGAGCCTATGGAAATTTTGAAAAGACAGTTTAAGAAGTTGAAGCGTAGTAGGATTGCCATCGTTAAGGTTCGGTGGAATTCGAAACGTGGCCTTGAATTCACGTGGGAACGTGAGATCAGATGAAATTAAAGTACTCACATTTGTTTAGTGATGTTAGTAGTTGAATTTTGGGGACGAAATTCTTTTAAGGGGGTATAATGTAACCTTTGCCCTTTTTGTGTTCTGAATATTTCATTTATAGTCCTTTGACTATTTGACTGTTGTCAATTTATCCAGATTATGTACCGTGTTGATGGTGGTGAATTTTAATAAGATATGTGATGATGAGGTTTATTGAGATTAATAATCCCCTTTTGGAAAGTATTATTGTGTATGTGTAATTCCCCAGGTGGTTTGACCTTGAATTTTGAGAAATTCCAAAAAAAACGAGTATGACACTCCGTTTAAAGGTCCAAATAGAGTTTGAAGAGTTTTAAAGTGCAAAAATGCAAGTGAATACACAGGTTTAATGGTAAAAGTATTTTAAAGTGAATAAAAATGGGCTAATTTAATTTGGATAAATTTTACGGATGAGTTTAATTACGTAGTATTTAAGTGAACATCCCGGACTACGAAAAGAAAGGCCCGAGACCCCATGGGATACCATGGCCGGTCAAAAGAAGACTAAGGAGAGAAGGTGGCTTAATTTTAGCTAACCTTGTCCAAATTGTACATAAGATGCTTTTCTTATCCTCATTTTTACACATAGTTTATTTTCCATCCCTTCTCTCTTGTGTTCGTCCGCACCTACAACACACACACTCTCATAATTTTTGAAGTTTGATCAAGAAAACATGAAAAAAATAAATATTGGGGTGATTTTCTAGTGTATTGGTTATTCCATTTTAAACACCGTTTAGGTTGTCCGGTTCGTGTCAAAATCACAAATTTAAGATTTTCTTGAAAGTTTTCAAATTTAAATTTCATGTCCTTTTGGGGTTTATTTTGAATCATAGATGTTAGTATTATTTTATTGTTTTTATTTTTGTACAAGTTTATGCGATGTGAAAAAATCGATTTTTGAAAGCGAAATGAGTAAAAAAAGGGTGGTGTTTGGTTCGTAAATAGTAAAAAGGAAAAAGAGGGTTTTGTAGTTTTGATGTTGTGGTAGTGATGTTTGAATAATATGTATCTAGAATAAAATTTATAATAGTAACTTGTATGGCTTATTCAGGCTTATTTTATAAAGCTATTTCGTTGGCCTTATTTAGGCTTAAATGCCACGTGTTAGATTCCCAAAATCACTAGAAAACAGTGATTTGCTTATCTTTGTGTTATGGCGAATGTTGTTGACTATTTGAGGCTTATGGTAGAACACAAAGCGATACGTAGCTTAATAGTTTTTTTAAAGCTTAATATCGTATGATTAAGAGATTAATAGGATATACGACCAATAAGTCTATTTGAGCCGCGACTTAATGGGAGGGCTTATTGTGGTCTGGATTATTTCTACATATAAGTATATACTTATAATTATATATGTAAATGAACCTTAGTTTTGGACTTAAATAGTATTTTGGACTTATATATGTCCTAATGGACCCTTGTTGGGCCTTAAGGCCCAATAAGCGATATGTAGTAGTTATGAGAATTTTTGATGGACTTTTTTGAAAGTGGAAATGGAATTACGAAGTGATACTGAACGGTATTTTTGAAAAACGTTTTGGTAAGCGTTAACGATTAGAATTTTGGAAATTTTTGTTCGTAAAGTAGTCAATTTTGTGAAAAATATTGAAAATAAGGTTATGAAACCTAGAAACGATGTATAAACGTAGTACGAGTACATGTCGAAATTTTCGTAAAAAGTTAACTTAGAGAATTTCTTAAAAACATGAATTTTTGAATATTTAATAATAAAATAATATTTAATAATTTTATTTTATTTATTTAAATAAAATTCACTTAAAGACAAAAAATATAATTTTGTTCGTCGAACTTCTCTAAAGTTTTTAATGAAGAGTAAAAGCGTTATCATTTTCAAAAACGTAAAATGGATTGATTTTTGAAGTGACTAAAGTGAAGTCCCGAATGGACTTGTCGAGATAGATTTATAATTAATAATTATAAATATTTATTAATATAAACTTATCTAATTTTAACGCTAAAAGTATCAGTATGTATTATCGAAGAAAGAAATTGATATAATTGTGGAGGTTAAGTACGTCAACGCATCACATCACTAAGATTGTTTTGGGTAATTTGTTACAACGCGTCTAAACTACAAGAAACTCTATGCGCTCAAACGTGAAGATTATTTTGGAACTGGATGATTAAATTGAGGGAACATTAACTAGGACTAGGTCGTGTTGCAGCGTCGTTTAGTGCATTGCTTTGTGATTGAGATTTGGGTTGCTAAAGACTTGCTTGAGGTGAGTTCTTGTAGCCCCACTTTTTACTGTTTTTTCCGTTGGGGGAAAATGATACTCAAATGTGTTTTGAAATGTTTTGAATTAATCTGTGCGAAAATATGGAGTTTTGTTTTTGGGAACATAGATATTGCTTATGACTGCTATGTGAATATTAGGTGATACATGATTGTTTGGATCGGATGGGTACGCCTACCCAGTGTTTGTGAGATTATGGGATCGGATGGGTACGCCTACCTAGTATTTGTGTTATTATTGGAGCGGATGGGTACGCCTACCCAAGTTTGTGTGTGGTCCTGCCCTAATTTTAATGCTCTAGCTGGTAGGCCCTTTTAGGTTCGTAAGTGACATATGGCTATTGATTAGTTGTGATGCTAAGGTTGTTTGCATATATTCACTGTAGCACCTCGCTCCGATAAAGAGACAAAGCATCACATTATGGTGTCAAATCAGAACATATATAAAAAGCAAGGAGAAGACTTTATTAATCAAAATACCATGTCATAAAATAAAATGACTTCCAACAGTATTAATTTCCAACAAAGTCAAATGAAAGAAATTTTCAAAAGGAAAGGTCTTAAAACATAAATCCAAATAAAAAGGGTTCTTCTAAAGGTGGTCCTCTAAAAGCTACTACTCTCAACACTCATATCCGAGCTTCCCGCTTAGTACCTACCGCAGGAAAAGAAAAAGCGGTGAACCTAAGACGCTCATGAACAGTTATAAATAATAATGACCGAAATAAAGACAAAGGTTAGAAAAAAATGAATATCGAGAAACCCAGTCAAAACAAATGCAAAACGATATATTATAGAGCCAATGAAATGGGGATAAGTAATCAAAGGAATGCCCACGAGCCAAACAAATATCTAAACATGATACATGAATAGACCCTAGCAAATAATCAGATAGTCATAATCAAATGTACACAGGCAAGCTCTTCCTGTGTACCAAATGTGATATGGGGTGTATTTCACACTCACAACCATTTACCTAAACTGAACAGAACAAAGTACCTAGGATGCATCCATTACGCACCTCTACAAAAACAAAGTCATATCCAAATACACAAGTACAATGACGAGTAAACATACAAATTTAAGCAATAAATAATCAAAGTCCAACATTCAAAAAGGAACGCCGTGGACCAATCAGACCGCACACAGATAGTGTCATGATCATCGTCTTCAATACAAGGTCAAGGGTACCTTTAATGACTATTCAAATAGCTCGGGGCAAAAGAATTTACGCAAACTGAACAAGTTACCAATAATTCAATCAAGATAACGGATCTAATATAATATTCCAACAAAGATGAAAGGAATCATGAAATTTCGACTACAAATCAAACAGAATACATATCAATGAATATCAATGAACATGAGTAAGGATACAAATCAGACGGAATATCAAGCGAATCAAAGTACGAATACAAATGTAGAAACAAGTCATGAGGTTTCCATACTACAAAGCAAAATATCTGTACCTTAACGAATAAGCAATCGGAGAGAAATGAACACAAAAGCAACCTTCACTGAATCTACAAGAACCATGATTACCATATATTACATATCTTTTTTTAAGTAGTTTTACATTTGATCTTACCATAAATAAAGTTTACTTGACCTAATTAAGGTTTCCAAAAATTTCAGATTTTGACTACTTATTCAAGGTAAGTTTCCATACATAAATGACCCATAAAAACATCTTCTAAAACTACACCAAAAATTGCAGAGATTCCTACATATGTCTAATACACCCATGATCATTGGTTTAATTTATTTCCATGTTTAAGTATCCCTTTGACCCTTGTTACCCAAAACTGGCCCAAATTTTGACCTGACAGAACCTTTGAAACGTTGACGCGCATTTACCATACATAGACAACTCATAAAATTCTGAAAACAATCATGGATGTAGCACATATCATGAAGATTTACCAAATCAAAATTTAAAGTCTAACTCCTTACGGTTTGAGAATTAAAAATCAAACACTACAACTGAAATTTTCAGGCAGAATTTGCAGTTTTGACACTTAATCTTATAAAATCTAAAAATCGACCTTCCCGACCTCCAATTAACATGAGGCCAGATTTTCCAGAAACTAGACTCTTTGAATTTAACTTTAGGCTCAAGAATCATGTTAAAACCAATTTTTATCATTAAGATATACCCCGTTGAACATGACCTAAAATCCCTGCCCAAATTATTAACCAATGAAAACGCTAAAATTTTAACACCCACAAAACCAACCCTAGGTTCTAATCTTGTATTTTTTAATAATAACACATTTAATGACATGCTACGGTCTCATATATTAAAATTAACCATTATTAAAATTAGATTAAAACACTAGAGAAAATGACAATAAAAATCACATTATTTCTTATAATCTTTTAGGTTTTTATAAAAACTTTTGCATGTGTAATCATGGTGACAACAAAAATGAAACAAAATCAAGAATTACCTATGGAATGAGGAAGGAGTACAAGATCGAACACCAAGAACCCAAAAATACACCAAAGAATGAAAATCAAAACCACACCAAGAACACCAAAACTTCAAGGATTACCCAAAAACACCTAAACCTTCTTCTTGCTCGAAGCTTCTATGGAGGAATACACAAAATTATGGAGAAACTTTTTTTAGAGAATGATGGAGAATGATGGGAGAGGGGGCCGGTTATAAAGGTCGAGGGCAGGGGGAGACAAAATCTTTTTATTGTTTTAGGAGATTACCCAATTATTTGCTTAAACTTTTTTACACTTCATTCCTAAAATAAGTTTAGCTTTAAAAATAAAAGATTTTCTTGTAAAATCACCCCTAAGGGCCGGTCTAAATGAAGGAGGAGGGGAGGCAAAATAATTTTTTTCCCATTTTGAAGATTACATAAAATACTTGCTAAAATCTTTTAATACTTATCCCTTAAAATATATTTTTTTTCTAAAAAAAGTAAATATACAAAATAATAAAAATTACAAAATAGATTTTTTTAAATATGGGTCGGCCATATATATGTACATATATAAGTTTTATATATATATTTTTAAAACAAAATACCTTATGTTATATCTTTATAATTTCCCAAAATTATAACCTAAAGTTTTATTTTCAAATACTTATAAATAAACTTTAGGTTGTATTCAAAATTACCAATATGAAATGAAATTTAAATTTTGGGTTTTACAACTTGTTGGGATTCTTGATTTGATGAGACAAAATAAATAAAAGAATGAAACAAAAGGATTGAAATTGTAATTAATGAATTCTTCAAGTTGGTGGAGTATATGAAGATAAAGTTGAAGATATCAGAAGATCTTCTTATAAAGATAAAGATATAGAAGATACTGAAGATATTCTTAAATGTTTAAAATATATTATTTGTTCTTATCTTCTTATGTAAGCCTTGATATCTCTAGTATATAAAGAGATATCAGGCATATGGTTTTAGATATCCATGGATACATAGAACTCTCCCAATGAGAGTCTAGATAGTTACATAGTATAGTCGACTGATGAGAGTCGAATAGTACATCATAGTTAGTTGGTGTAGCCCCAAGTTATAGTTGGGGTAATAAGGAAACGTTCAATAAAGAAAACCTTGTCATAACTTTGATTGTGTTCTTATAATTCCGATGTGCATATTCAATCATTGTTATTATTATCCTAGATGGGCTAAACGATTCTTAACATGTGGTATCAGAGCGGGTTGCTCTTGATATCTAGGATGTTACAAGGTGTATTTGAAGTCGACTTGATGAAGTGAAGATGTTGAAGTTTTCTGTTTGGTCTATGATCGATTTATGGTGTTTTTAAGGTTTTTGCGACACTTTTAAAGGGTTGTTTAAAAAAAGTGTTCATGTTTGTTTTTTGGAATGAAGCAGAGATAGTTAAAACCCTAATTCTGCTCGTTACATATATGGCTGCCAAAGTGACAGTTTAGTGACTGAAAAAGTGTCACTAAAAGGGCGTCGTCTGGATACTTAAAAAAAAGTATTCACGATTAATATGTTTTGTTTATGTTGCTGTTGATGTGCTTTGATGCTGTTGCGTGAGTTTGTGAGAAGAAAAGAGTTATGACATGATTATGTAAAAGAAGTAGAAGGTTGGTTTAGCGAGTAAGTGATCATGGTTTCAATTAGAAAAAGAAGCAGCAAATGATCTCATGGTGTTCTTCATGACACTTTCTTGTTGATAAAGTGTTGCTAAAAGCAATGGGAGGAAGTAGGTTAGTACTGCTTGTCTACATTTGTACTGCCATGGTATTTTGGTTAGTACTGCTCTCATGAATGTTGGTACTGCTAGCTTTGACATACTGCTCGCTTGATTAATAATGTTATATTGTTTAATACTGCTGCTGAATAATTGACACTTTCTGTATACTGGAGTTGAGATGAGATAAAAGTTGCGTATGTTTACATGACGTATGTTAGGGTTATTGTTTTAATGAAAGAAGTAAATCTGTTATAATGAAAGAAGATTTGGTCGTGTTGAAACCCAGATTTGTAGGGTTTAGATATGGATACCGTGAAGGCATTGATTCATGCATATTGTAATTCTATATTATGGAAGTTTAATGACATTAAGTTATTGCCTGTTTTCAAAATCTTCAACAAAAGACGTGTTGGATAATGGATGAGCTTTAATGTATTGACACTGCTATTGGGCTTTAAATTCTGCCAATTGGTTATTAGTACTGTTAATAATATGAAGTTAATATTGATATTGGGCCATGGATGTTGGTATTGTTCGAGCAACAAGGGATGGTATTGCATTATATACTTTGTACTGCTTGAGTTAACAGTATAAAGTTAATATTGTTTGAGTACAAATAGTGGTTGTCGTTCTTTGAAGATTGTTTGGCACATGGAATGTTACTACTGTTCGTATCTATATTTGTATTGCCTTTGTCGTCCGAGAAACGAGAGTTTGTACTGCTAATGGTGTCCGAGAAGTAGTTAATACTACTAGTTGTTGCCGATATCTACAACACACATAAAAAAAACAATAGAAAAAAAAACGAAAAAAACAAGAGAAAATCGGACAGAACTGACATATTTCTTGAATATTTTTTGGTTTTTGGTTCTTAAGAACTGATTTTAAAAAAAAGAACTCGCTATCTTTGAGATATTATTGAATAGGTGATTACGAAGACGATTGATTATCACTTATTTGATGTTGTAGTTGAGTTTCACAGATGCGTGTTCTTATCATATCTTAAAGTCATGTTTGTAACAGGACATTGACTTTAAAGATAACTTGTTCGTACTTACACTAGTGTGACGAAGACTTGTCAAAATCTAGCAAAGGTGTGTGATTTTTCTTATGGTGCTCAATGCTCATATTTACTATCACTTATTATGAGTCTCATAAAAGTATGAAGAAATTTTTATCAAGATGGTTGCGTCTACATATATTACACGATTTATTTTATAATTATTTGACGTCACGTGGGATAGAGAAGACATACGAATACAAGTTATGGAGATTCAACTTCTTCATTAAATTTCCGTATACTTAGTTTCCTTCATCTATAAACATTAACATGGAGCCTACAAGTTTGAAATTCAGATATGGTAAACCCATATGGGTTTTCCAAGTGGAAGCTTATGATTAAATGTTTAAAAACCATCTACATGCAACCACTTAAGGGGAAGTGTATTTATTAGAGTTACTACTAGCTAGTCATTTAATAACCACTTCTGCTAGTTTATATTTCTACTACTCAAAGTCATTTTTCAAATTATGCTTCATGGAGGGTATTTTGAGTATTGGAAGACTAGATTAGTAGTTGTGGTATATGATTTGTAGCTGTTATGATACAAGTTGCATTTCTACAGAAGACCCTTAATAAGAAGATACAAAAAGGGGAATAAGTATTACAGTTTCTTGATTTCAGCTTATTTATGGATGTGTGAACAAGTTCAAGGAGATCTTGATTTTGAGTTTTCAAATAGAGAGATGATTACATCTTAACTTCAGGGAATCATTGGCTTATGATGAAGTTTCGTATTACTACTTTGTTTGTTTGTCATCATCAAATAGGGGAAGATTGTTAGGATTCTTGATTTGATGAGACAAAATAAATAAAAGAATGAAACAAAAGGACTAAAATTATAATTAATGAATTCTTCAAGCTTGTGGAGTATATAAAGATAAAGTTGAAGATATCAGAAGATCTCCTTATAATGATAAAGATACAGAAGATATTCTTAAATATTTTAAATATATTGTTTGTTCTTATCTTCTTATGTAAGCCTTGATATCTCTAGTATATAAAGAGATATTAGGCATATGGTTTTAGATATCCATAGAAAACTAGAGCTCTCCCAATGAGATTCTAGATAGTTACATAGTATAGTCGACTGATGAGAGTCGAATAGTACACCATAGTTAGTTGGTGTAGCCCTAAGTTATAGTCGGGGTAATAGGGAAACGTTCAATAAAGAAAACCTTGTGAAAAAATTTTAGATTGTGTTCTTATTAATTCCGAAGTTCATAATCGAGTCATTGTTATTATTATCCTAGATGGGCTAAACGATTCTCAACATGTGGTATCAGAGCGGGTTGCTCTTGATCTAGGATGATATAAGGTGTATTAGAAGTCGACTTGATGATGTGAAGAAGTTGAAGTTTTCTGTTTGGTCTATGATCGATTTAATAGTGATTTTTAAGGTTTTTGCGAGCACTTTTTAAATGGTAGTTTTTTAAAAAAAAGTGTTCAGTTTGTTTTTTGTAATGAAGCAATAGAATAGTTAAAAAAAAACCCTAATTCTGCTCGTTACATATATGGCTGCCAAAGTAACAGTTTAGTGACTGAAAAAGTGTCACTAAAAGGGCGTCGTCTAGATACTTAAAAAAAAGTATTCATGATTAATATGTTTTGTTTTTGTTGTTGTTGATGTGCTTTGATGCTGTTGCGTGAGTTTGTGAGAAGAAAAGAGTTATGACATGATATGTAAAAGAAGATAAACAATGTGTAGGTTTTAGCAAGCAAGTGATCATGGTTTCAATTAGAAAAAGAAGCAGCAAATAATCTCATGGTGTTCTTCATGGCACTTTCTTGTTGATAAAGTGTTGCTAAAAGAAATGACAGGAAGGAGTTTAGTACTGCTTGTCTACATTTGTACTGCCATGGTATTTTGGTTAGTACTGCTCTCATGAATGTTGGTACTGCTAGCTTTGACATACTGCTCGCTTGATTAATACTGTTATATTGTTTAATAATGTTGCTTGAATAATGACGCTTTTCTGGATCTAGAGTTGCGATGAGATAAAAGCTGTGTATGTTTTACATGACGTATGTTAGGGTTATTGTTTTAATGAAAGAAGTAAATCTGTTATAATGAAAGAAGATCTGGTCATGTTGAAACCCTGATTTGTAGGGTTTAGATATAGATACCGTGAAGGCATTGACTCATGCATATTGTGATTCTATATTATGGAAGTTTAATGACATTAAGTTATTGCCTGTTTTCAAAATCTCAACAAAAAACGTGATTGATAATAGATAGAGCATCAATGTATAGACACTTGCAAATTGGGCTTTAAATGCTGCCAATTGGTTATTAGTACTGTTAATAATATGAAGTTAATATTGATATTGGGTCATGGATGTTGGTACTGTCCGAGCAACATGGGATGGTATTGCATTAGATACTTTGTACTGCTTGAGTTAACAGTATAAAGTTAATATTGTTTGAGTACAAATAGTGGTTGTCATTGTTTGAAGATTGTTTGGCACATGGAATGTTACTACTGTTCGTATCTATATTTGTACTGCCTTTGTCGTTCGAGAAACGAGAGTTTGTACTACTAATGGTGTCCAAGAAGTAGTTAATACTACTAGTTGTTGCCGATATCGGACAACACACAGCAAAGGATATCAGACAGAACTGACAGTTTCTTGAAGTTTTTGGTTTTTGGTTCTTAACTGATTTAAAAAGAATCGTTTTGGAGATTTATTGAATAGGTGATTACGAAGACGATTGATTATCACTTATTTGATGTTGTAGTTGACTTCACATATGCGTTGTTTCTTATCATATCGTAAAAGTCCTGTTGTCAGCAGACATAGACTTAGAAGATAACTTGTCGTAGCTTACACGGGTGTGACTAAGACTTGTCAAAATCTAGCAAAGGGAATGTGAATTTTCTTATTGTGCTCAATCTCATATTTGCTATCACTTAAGTATGGTGTCATCATAAGGAAGAAGAGTAATTTTGTCAAGAGGTTTGCGGATCTACTTATATTTCACAGATTTATTTATAATTTTGACGTCACGTGGAATAGTGCAAGACATAAGACACACGTTTGAGAGATTAACTCTTCATCCAAATCGCTTATACTCAGTTTTCTCATATAAAATCCTTACATGACCTACAGAGTTTCGAGATCCAAGAGAAGGTAAAACATATGAATGGTTTCAACAGGGGAGTCTTATTGAATAAATGGTTTAAAACCATTCAACATGCACCACATGAGGGGGAAGTGTTTCGTTACTACTTACTAGCTAGTCCATGTTATTACAACTGCTGGTTTATATTTATACTACTCAAGTCATTTCAAATTATGCTTTTTAGAGGTTATTTAGAGTATTGGAAGCTAGATTAGTATTTGTGGTATAATGATTTGTTAGTAGTGATATCTAAAGTTGCATTTCTACAGAAGAGCCCCTAATAGATGATTTACACAAACTGGGGAATGAAGATTACAGGTTTTTTTGATTTGCAACTTATTTAAGTGTGGTGACATGTTCAACGGAGATTCTTTATTTGTTTCATTCAAGAGATTGATTACATATCAAACTTCATGGGAACATTGGCTTTATGATGAAGTTCGTGCACGACTTTGTTTGTTTTGTCATCATCAAATAGGGGAAGATTGTTGGGATTCTTGATTTGATGAGACAAAATAAAAAATATAATGAAACAAAAAGACTGAAATTGTAATTAATGAATTCTTCAAGCTGGTGGAGTATATGAAGATAAAGTTGAAGATATCAGAAGATCTTCTTATAAAGATAAAGATACAGAAGATACAGAAGGTATTCTTAAATGTTTAAAAGATATTATTTGTTCTTATCTTCTTATGTAAGCCTTGATATCTCTAGTATATAAAGAGATATAAGGCATATGGTTTTAGATATCCATGGATACATAGAACTCTCCCATTGAGAGTCTAGATAGTTACATAGTATAGTCGACTGATGAGAGTCGAATAGTACATCATAGTTAGTTGGTGTAGCCCCAATTTATAGTTGGGGTAATAGGGAAACGTTCAATAAAGAAACCCTTGTGATAACTTTGATTGTGTTCTTATAATTCCGTTGTGCATATTCAATCATTGTTATTATTATCCTAGATGGGATAAATGATTCTCAACACAACTCTTTCCCTCTAAAAAGAAAATTTCGTCCTCGAAATTGAAATAGGTAGATAAATTCAGGGTTATTCAGATTACCAAAGATGACACGACTGGTATGACAAATGATAGGGGCGCGATGAACAGTCAACCAATTCATATACCAAGAAAAAAAACGAAATCACTCAGTTTTTAAGGGAAATACATTAGCAAAACGAATCTATATCACAACTGAAGCGGACAGTTCTTAAATCGTGGTCAGTACATTTAGGAGCGTAAATACTGATAATGAATACTTAAGTTGCGTAGGAAGATTCTAAGGTGTTTTAATACATAACAAACCATAAAAGAAGTTGGCACCCATACAAATAAGACAAAAACACAGTCACATACATTCAAGAAGAGATTTCCGCTAAACGGAACCCTGAAGCGTTACACCTGATCCTTGGTACGAATAAAATACTCCTCCCATTAAGTGATCAAGAACCAATTAATGAAACAATGAAGATAATTAAAGTTAAGATCAAAAGATGAATAAACTGTCATATCAAAAGTAGCTAATGTCTACCCAAACCTCACAGGTTCCATAACCTACGGTTTTACAGGTCGAAATGGCTCTGATACCATAATTGTAACACCCCGCTCCGATAAAGAGACAAAGCATCACATTATGGTGTCAAATCAGAACATATATAAAAAGCAAGCGAAAGACTTTATTAATCAAAATACCAAGTCATAAAATAAAATGACTTCCAACGGTATTAAATTCCAACGAAGTCAAATGAAAAAAATCTTCAAAAGGAAAGGTCTTAAAACATAAATCAAAATAAAAAGGGTTCTTCTAAAGGTGGGTCCTCTAAAAGCTCCTACACTCAACATTCATAACCCAGCTTCCCGCTTAGTACATGCCGCAGGAAAAGAAAACGGGCTGAGCTAACGCTCAGTGAACAAATATATTAATAATAATAACGGAAATAAAATGAAGGTTTGAACGAAACGAATATCGAGAACCTGCCAAACAAATGCCAAACGATATATATAGAACAATGAATAGGATAAAAGTAATCAAAGGAGTGCCCACGAGCTAATCAAATGTCTAAACATGATACATGAATAGACCCTGAACAAATAATCAGATAGTCATAATTAAATGTACACAGGCAAGCTCCTCCTGTGTACCTAATGTGATATGGGGTGTATTGCAACACACGACAGCCATTGCGACCCTAAACTGAACTGAAACAAGTCCTATTGTGCCTCCATACGCTCCCTACAAAACAAAGTCATTATCCAATACACAAGTACAATGACGAGTATACATACATATGTAAGCTAATAATAATCAAAGGCTATCATTCAAAAGGGAACGTCGTGGACCAATCACACCGCCAAAGATAGTGTCATGCCATTGGTGCATCAATGACATGGTCATGGCATCTCCATGACTAGTTCAAATAAATCGGGAAAAGATTTACGCAAACTGAACAAGTTACCAATAATTCAATCAAGATAACGGATCTAATATCATATTCAAACAAAGATGAAAGGAATCATGAATGCGAATATCAAATCAAACAGAATATCAACGAATATCAAGGAGACATGAGTACGGATAGCAAATCAAACGGAATATCAAATGAATCAAAGTAGCTTAAACAAATGAGAAACAAGTCATGATGTGTCCTTACTAAAAGAACGGAATATATGTACCTTAACGAATAAGCAATCGGAGAGAAATGAACACAAAAGTAAGAGATCACAACACCTTCACCGAATCTACAAGAACCATGATTACCATATATTACATATCTTTTTTAAGTAGTTTTACACTTGATCTTACCATAAATAAAGTTTACTTGACCTAATTAAGGAATCCAAAAATATCAGATTTGACTACTATTCAAGTAAGTTTCATACGATATATGACCCAAAAAAATCATCTTCTAAAACACCACAAAAAATTGCAAGAGGTTCCTACATCATTCAATAGCACCCATGATCATTGGTTTAATTTTATTTCCATGTATAAATTAAACCTTTAAACCCTTTTTCCCAAGAACAGACTGCCGAATTTTGACCTGGGCAGAACCTTTGAAAAGTTGACGCATATTTACCATACTTAGATAACTCAGAAAATTCTGAAAAAAAAATCATGGATGTAGCACATATCATGAAGATTTACCAAAACAAATTTTAAAGTCTAACTACTTACTGTTTGAGAATTAAAAATCAAACAACTACAACTGAAATTTTTGGGCAGAATCTGCAGTTTTGACACTTAATCTTATAAAATCTAAAATTCGACCTTCCCAGCCTCCAATTAACATGAGGCCAGATTTTCCAGAAACTAGACTCTTTGAATTTAACTTTAGGCTTAAGAATCATGTTAAAACCAATTTTTATATCATTAAGATACCCCGTTGAACATGACCTAAAATTCTGCCCAGAATTATTAACCATGAAAACCCTATTAACAACCATCAGAAAAACCACCTTAGGGTTTCTAAACTTGTTTTTTATTAAAGACACATTTAAAGTGATCATCTAGGGTTTTCATAATATGTAAATTAAAACAATTTAATTAGATTAAACCCTAGAAAAATTGACAAGAACATAAACACATTATTTCTTACAATCTTTTAGGTTTTTTATGAAAACTTTTTGCATAAGAATTAAAGTGACAAACAAGAATGAAACAAAATCAAGAATTACCTATGAAATGAGGAAGGAGTACAAGATCGAACACCAAGAACCTAAAAATACACAAAAGAATGAAAATCAAAACCACACCAAGAACACCAATGTTGAAAGTAAGGTTTGAAACCTTGGAAAACGTTGTATAAACGTACGAGCCATGTCGAAATTTCATAAAAAGTTTATAATGAGATTGATATGATTGTAGAGTTAAGTTGTCAACCATCACACCACTAAATTGTTTTGGGTAATTGTACAACGTGTCTAAATTCTATGCATTAAACGTGAAGATTGTTTTAGAATTGGATGATTAAATTGGGACATTAACTGGACTAGGTCGTGTGCGGGCGTCGTTGCATTTGCTTGTGTGATTGAGATTTGGTTGCTAAAGACTTGCTTGAGGTGAGTTCTCGTAGCCCCACTTTTTACTATTTTTCTGTTGGGGGAAAATGATACTCAAATGTGTTTTGAAATGTTTTGAATTGAACTGTGCGAAATGTTGTTTTGTTTTTGGGATAAGATATGTGCTTATGACTGCTATGTGAATATTATGTGTTGCATGATTGTTTGGATCGGAGGGGTACGCCTATCCCAGTATTTGTATGATTGTTTGGATCGGATGGGTATGCCTACCCAGTATTTGTGTGATTATTGGAGCGGATGGGTACGCCTACCCAGGTTTGTGTGTGGTCCTGCCCTAATTTTAGTGCTCCAGCTGGTAGGCCCTTTAGGTGCGTAAGTGACATATGGTTATAGATTAGCGGTGATGCTAAGGTTGTTCGCATATATTCACTGTCATATAGCACTATTGTCCACTGTTGAAATATTGGCACAACTTTTGGGTTTAAGGTCAAACCTACGAGCTTACCAACATTATTGTTGACTTTTCGAGTATCATTTTCAGTTGAAGTGAAAGAAGAGTATTTGGTGATTGATAGCAGACTTAGAAGTATCCCAAGTGGAATATCGTTTGAAGTCTTGCTTGTTTGTTGTTTTGATTATTGTTTTTGGATGTTTTGGATTAAGTTTGGATTATGCTCCCCTGTGAGGGCATTGAAATAATTGTAAGAGATTGTAGATTTTTAGTTGCGATTTGGGACATCACTCGAGTTTGTTCGAGGTTGATGGTCTTCATAGCACTTGGAGTTTATGCAATGTAGTTTTCTCTATTTTGTATCTTGTGTTATGATTGATCATTATGTTGCATTCCCGAGTTTCTGCCATTGTTGGGGTATGACACTAGTCAACCACATATAGTTCGCCTATGTTAACCATGTATAATTCGCCTAAAGGAAAATAATACCAATATTTTTACACCTTTTCAAGCACCAATAACAACTCAAACATGATCATTTAGCATCATAGTATCAAACTAATACCTTTTCAACATGAATTAACCACAAAAATCATGACTTTCGACCTGTTTGACTCGAAAGTACATGAACAAAGCAAAGAACCAAAAAATTTGTAGTTAAGACATGTTTAAACTCAAGCAAACACTCAATATTTTAGGTTTAAAATATCGCATTATATGTAACCACGTTAAGACCTTAATTTATAGGCAGACTTATAAGCATTAATTATATAGTTACCATTTAGATTAGAACAAGATGCATATCAAGTTCATGTAGGTTTTTCGATATCAAACAATATACATCATCTAGACCTCTATAGGACCAAAACCCCTCAATCAATTCAAGTTTTCATCCACTTTTTAAGGAGACAAAATTTTAATCAATATTTTAGGGTTTTCGAGTATATTACCACAGTTTAGACTGATTTATAGGAGATTAAGCATTAATATAAGTTTACCTTTTAGATTAAACGAAGGTTGAACAAGTTCTTGGAGGTTTTCGATATCAACAATGGAGGGTTTAAGGTTTTTGGTTTGAGCATGGGAAAGAGTGGAACGAGTGGGGGTGTTTATGTTTAAACTCTTTTGGGTTTTGGCATAAATGCCCCCTAAGGTTTAATAAAGCTCTAATTTTCCAACTAAACTTATCCTAAGGCTTAAGTGTAGTTTCCCAATTGGCAAAACTAGTCCCTAAGGTTTAGTTATCAAGAATAAGTCTTCCATTTTGCCATAACACCCCTAAAGGATTAAACATATACCAGTTAAGGCACACATAAGTTAAGCTTAATTAACTCTCCTTTAATCGTTAACCAGTTATTGTTTAAAAACCGTTTCCTTTTATCACAAACTAATTTTATGAAGAATATATTTGACATTTTCTCCCCCTCAAATAATGACCTATTTTCTATTTAAAGAGTTGTAGTCGTTGTTTAAGTGGTCAAGTGTCTTTGAAAATGATTTTTCTGATTAATTTCTGAGATTAATGTTTTATTTCTGAAAAAACAACACCTTAGAAAATAAGATTTCTTTTATTTTAACAAAGAAATGCACTGACACTTACATTAATTTGTATAAAGGAAGCACGGGTTGTGTTGCAAAGTAAACACAAGCCTTTGCATGGTCATAAAGTAGACCATGCGTGAGAATAAATTCCCGTTGAGAGGTCAAATTTCCTTTTTGAAATACTTGCCTTTAAGATGAAGACCGAGTTGCTATCTAAAATAATAGCAAGCCATTTTGGCATGTTTTAAAAGCTTTAGAACTTCTGCTCGAACTTCAATTACAGCCTCGTATCATTATTAAATGACATTTCTATGGCCGTAAATGTTATCGATTTTCAGAAGACATGCCAGAGATACATATTTTTATATTTTTTTGATTTTTTAATTTTTTTTAATTTTGTTTTTGAAAAATTTATATAAAGGAAAATTATTTTTGTGTTTTTGTGTTTTTATGTTTTTTATGTACATATGATACAGGATATACCGCGAGTAACCACCTTTACTCATCCTCTTCCTCTGTCAGACGTTTTAGCGTTTACGAAGACATGCTTCTCATTAGGGGTGAGCATACCAGACCGTCGACCAGACCGAACCGGAAGACCGGACCGAACTAGACCGACCGGACCGGACCGGACCGAAGGTGTTTCGGTTTGGTATTTTGGACCAATTCGGTCCTCGGTCCGGTCGGTCCGACCAAAAACCCGATGATAATGCCGTGTAAGATCGGACCGGACCGAAGACCGAACCGGACCGAACCGACCCAGACCAGACCGGACCGTACCATTTCGGTCCGGTCCGCGGTCCGGCAATATGGACCATTTTGGTCCTCGGTCCGGTCTAGTCTTGGCCAGTCCGGTTCGGTCTTGGACATGTGCTCACCCCTACTTCTCATTAGGGGTGAGCATCGGGTCGAAACCGACCCGAACCAAAGAAAACCGAAACTGACACGAAACCGAATAACGGGATTTTACAAACCGAGAACCGAACCAAATGAACCCTATATAAACTGAACCCAAACCGAATATGCTCGGTTCGGCTCAGTTCAGTTCGGTTTAGTAGTTCGAACCGACTAAAATGTCAGGTTTGAGTCGAACCGAACCGAAACCGAACCGAAACGACTAAACCGAAATAGATATCCAAAACCGAAAACCAAACTGAATAAGCTTGATTAGGCTCGGTTTGTCGGGTCGGGTTGGTTTTTGGTTCAGTTTGCTCACCCCTACTTCTACTACCAAGCTTGTTGGGAGTTATGGACTTCTACAACTTAGTGTTGCTGATTCAACTTGATACTACTGGTGATGGTTAGTGCTGCTGATGAAGATTTGTAAAAACAATCTAAGTTGTTAGTACTGTTAGTTATATTAGTTAGTACTGCCAGTACATTGTTAGTACTGCCAGTATAGTTAATACTGTTAGTTAATAGTTAGTGTTGTTAGTCTTATATTGTTAGTACTGCTATTATGATATGCATGAGTTAAATTAGGAATAGATATGCATTATCATAGTATGCATTTTGTAAGCCCATTAGGGTTTCCTTAGTGTATAAAAGGAACCCTGCGGCATAGTTAGAGGGAACATGCATAGAATTCATATATCATAGTTAGTTATTCTGTAACCTAGGCAA
>BQNB010054475.1:0-10000 GCA_026074375.1 Tanacetum coccineum
ATACTTAAGTATTCACAGTGAAGATGGAAATCCTGCTTGAGTCAACGTCAAACAAGCTCTTGGTAGGTGACTTGCAAGATTCTATATGAATCAAGCTTGTGATAATCAACTGTAAATAAACGATGGTGCGATTCTATGTGAATCAAACTTGTTCCAGTAAAATGAATTGACGACTTAATCAGAAATATAGTAACTATCTGATTCACTCTTACCGTGTTGTCTGCTTTGAGACGCTCCGGTAATGAGAACTAGCAAGCATGGTGAATCTAATACATCTGTGTTAGAAGATCCTACGCTTTGAGCTGGAAACCCTGTCAAGGAGATTCTTTGAATCTACCTGATCACAGGTATAGTATTTATACTATAAAACAGGAAACCGGAGGTTAATGCAACCGAACTCAAGATGAATGACAAAGCCATATTCATCTTTTATTGCTAACTGTCTTATTTCAGGTTTAGACGACGGTGTTGCAGCCTCATTCCAGCGAAGTCGGATTCATAAACCACATGCTCATACCCAAGCTTTCAAAGTCAATCGTTCAACATCAAGATAGTTGATTCTAAACTTCCCCACCATCAAAGAGCCTCAAAGTCAAATAAAGAAACATCTATTGGGGAAGATTGTTAGACTTATAATCATATATGTCAAACAAGAATGTAACAAGTATGAGCATGTTGGTCAAGAGCATAAGTTGATCAAGGAAGTCAAATCAAGATGATTCAAGTCAAGGAGATGATGCAAGATAACGATCTCAAGAACTCAAAGTCAAAAAGATAAAGGCTCAAGATCAAGATCACAAAGCATGAATGAACAAAGCCAATAGGCAAACAATACAAGACCATAACAAGGCAAAGCATAAATGTTAAACGTCATGCTTCAATGTCATCGGTGAATACAAAGAAGTTTGAAGAAAAGAGACCTCAACATTGGGGGAGATTGTTAGCCTTAATTATATTAAGTCAAACAAGAATGTTATCGGTCTAAGAAAGTCAAACTAGGTCTTGTATTGTAATAGGCTAGTCGGGTTCAACGGGCTTGGATTGTAATCTAATATTGTCTATGTATCGGGCTAAAAGCCCACGAGAAGCCAAGCCCGACCCATTTAGAAGCCCATACGCCTCACTTAAGGCAAAAGGGTATAAATATCCCTTCACCTCACTTGGTAAAGGGAGTTGGTTGCATTTTTCTATCACTTGTAACTTTCCATAATCCTCTCTAATCTTCTTGTTTCTCTCTCTACTTTCTCTCTCTAAGATTTCTTATTATTTTCTAGCATATTGGTAAAGATTATAGTTGTGTAATGGATTAAACTAGTGGGATAACAATTCTTATGGAAGAGGACTACGAACCAGCGGTCCAACATCAGAGAAGGGTTAATCCAAAGATCCACGATGTCATTAAGAAAGAGGTTGAAAAACTTCTTGACGCCGGATTAATCTACCCAATCTCGGATAGTCCTTGGGTAAGCCTAGTGCACTGTGTGCCGAAGAAAGGAGGGATGACTGTAGTTACCAATGATGAAAACGAATTAGTACCGACTAGACTTGTAACGGGATGGAGAGTATGTATTGATTATCGTAAGTTGAACGAAGCCACCCGGAAAGACCACTTCCCTTTGCCGTTTATGGATCAAATGCTCGAGAGACTCGCAGGAAATGAATACTATTGTTTCCTCGATGGTTTCTCGGGTTACTTTCAAATACCAATCGATCTGAAAGATCAAGAAAAGACCACATTCACCTGCCCATATGGAACGTTTGCTTACCGCCGCATGCCTTTCGGCTTATGCAATGCACCAGGTACGTTCTAGAGGTGTATGATGGCTATCTTCCATGATATGATGAAAAGACATGAAGTTTTCAAGACGACTTTTCAGTTTTTGGAAATTCTTTCTCTACGTGCCTTTCCAATTTAGAAAAGATGCTTAAACGGTGTGAAGACACTAATTTGGCTCTAAATTGGGAGAAAAGCCATTTTATGGTGAAAGAAGGCATCGTTCTTGGACACAAAATTTCAAAGAAAGGAATAGAAGTCGACAAAGCCAAAATAGACGTCATTGCTAAATTACCTCATCCAACTACCGTCAAGGGTATTAGGAGTTTTCTCGGACATGCAGGTTTCTACCATAGATTCATCAAGGACTTTTCAAAAATTTCTCGACCCATGACCCATCTCCTTGAGAAAAACACTCCTTTCATTTTCTCCGAAGATTGCATTTAAGCTTTTTAGATTTTAAAGAAAAAACTTACGGAAGCTCCAATTCTGATTGCCCCCGACTGGGACCAGCCCTTTGAGCTTAGTGCGCTGGGGGGGGGGGGGGGAAAAAAGCGACTATGCATGGTGCGGTTCTGGGGCAACGAATTGAGAAACACTTTAGGCCTATACATTATGCAAGCAAAACAATGACCGAGGCGGAATCAAACTACACCACAACGGAAAAGGAAATGTTAGCCGTGGTGTACGCCTTCGAAAAATTCCGGTCGTACCTCATCATGAATAAAAGCATAGTGTATACGGATCATTCCGCCCTTAAATACCTCTTTAATAAGAAAGACGCCAAGGCGCGATTGCTCCGGTGGGTTCTCCTCCTTCAAGAATTCGATTTTAAAGTAATTGATACGAAGGGAGCCGAGAACTACGCGGCCGATCATCTTTCCCGATTAGAAAACCCGTATGAAAATGTTCTCGATCCAAAGGAAATAAACAAAAATTTTCCTCTCGAGACACTTAATATGGTGACTTCTCGTGGTGACCCAAGTACCCCGTGGTTTGCCGATTATGCAAATTACCACGCGGGGAATTTCATTGTCAAAGGAATGTCAACTCAGCAGAAAAACAAATTTTTCAAAGATGTCAAACACTATTTTTGGGACGACCCTTTTCTATTCAAAACCTGTGCGGATCAAGTGATCCGGCGATGTGTTTCGGGCCAAGAAGCTGTCGACATCCTCACAGCTTGCCATAGTGGACCCACCGGGGGACATTACGGTGCCAACTACACCGCCAAAAAGGTTTTTGATTCAGGATTTTATTGGCCCACAATCTACAAAGATGCCCATGAGTTAGTCAAAAACTGTGACTCATGCCAGCGTCAGGGAAAAATTTCACAGCGTGATGAGATGCCACAAAATTCCATCCAAGTGTGTGAAATCTTTGATGTCTGGGGCATAGACTTCATGGGACCATTTCCGTCATCTAGAGGAAATAAATACATACTCGTAGCCGTTGATTACCTATCCAAATGGGTCAAAATCAAGGCGCTCCCCACTAACGATGCTAGAGTTGTAGTTAAGTTTTTGAAATCTCTTTTTGCCCGATTCGGTACACCGAGAGCTATTATAAGCGATCGTGGGACCCATTTCTGTAATGATAAATTTGCTAAAGTAATGTCTAAGTATGGGGTCACTCATCGTCTTGCTACCGCTTACCACCCTCAAACGAGTGGTCAAGTCGAGGTGTCGAATCGTAGGTTAAAACGTATTTTAGAAAGGACAGTTGAAGAAAACCATGCCTCGTGGTCTGATAGGCTTGATGATGCTCTATGGGCATTCCATATCGCTTATAAGCCACCAATTGGTTGCACCCCTTACAAGCTCGTGTATGGAAAGTCGTTTCATCTACCTATCGAATTAGTGCATAGAGCATATTGGGTATTAAAACATGCTAATTTCGATCTTAAAACTGCGGACGATCACCTGAAGCTACAACTTAATGAACTTAATGAGCTTCGTGATCAAGCATACGAGAATTCTTTGATTTATAAGGAGAGGACGAAGAAGCTTCACGACTCGAAAATCAAAAACCGCATATTCAATGTTGGTGATCAAGTCTTGCTTTTTAACTCTCGTCTAAAGATATTCTCGGGGAAGCTTAAAACCCGATGGTCCAGCCCTTTCACTATAACCAAAGTTTTTCCATATAGCACTACAAAATTATCTCATGCCAACGGATCAAACTTCAAAGTTAATTGCCACCGAATTAAGCCTTACTTCGGAGGAGACACACCAACAATGGTTGTCCCGGATCTTCAGACTTTCCCTAAGGACGAATGAATTCAGGGATCGAGTCGAGCTTGTAACTCGATGACCAAAAACAAGTTGCTTCGTGGGAGGCACCCCATGCTTATCTTTCTTTTTTCTATTTTCTAACTCTAATGTGATGTGAGGAGGCTTGTACTCTTCCGATTCTTGTTGTTTGTGCTTGTGATTGTTTGTAGGATGAAACCAAAATTTTTTGAAGTCTCTCGTGTTCGGTGTTTTGTCCCGGCTCACTCCGAGCATCCACCTTTGCTTGCCATTAGTTTGGGGACATCCGATATCCTAGATTTTTATCGACTACCAATTATCTTGTAGCGCACTTAATAAACGGCTTAAGATTTTTGTTATACTTTCTCCATGCTTGGGTTATGCATTCAACTTTTTGAGTTCTAGTATGGGGTTTTTCAAGCCTTAGACTAGGAAACATTGAGGACAATGTTTATTTTTTAGTATGGGGTGGTATATCTTCGATATGATCTACCTACTTTTGCCCGTTGTTCTCACGTACCCTGTTTTCCCGCAAAAAAAAAACAAAAACAAAATTTTTAAAATTTTCAGTCTTGTTAATTAAAAAATAAAAAACAAATTTGACACGAATGTAGGTTTTCCGTTGGTGAGAACAAAAGTAAATTTTGACCCGACCGATTTTATATCTTAGCTTTCTCCTTAACTTTTAGGCTAAGCGTTCGCAAAATTGTGAAGAACGAAAAATGATAGTGTTAAGTAGAAGTTAGATGCTAAGCAAAGATTATTTGGAAATCTTAAGAGCTCATAAATGTAATTTGTCGCTTTTTCTCCCGTAAGCTCTTAACCGGACTAATAATAAGTGCTATTTTCGAAAACTAAACTTAAATTTATAATTTTTGAATTTTAAGCTCTATTGATGTAGTCGATGACATTAATCTATTTAATCTTAGTCCAGCTTTATACTTAAATTTTCTAAATCGAAATTTTCTCTACTTCGCGTATTAATGTTGCAAATAAATAAATAAATAAAGTTAATAAGTAGAAAAATATCTCCACCAGATTACTTCATCTTGTCGGAGGCGTGGCCGATGTTGAAGTCTTCATATAAGGCGGAGGACCGTCGTCAGACTAAGTCACTACATCTTGTCGAAGGCGTGGCCGATGTTGTAGTCATGTAAATGATGACGGTAATATATTATGATTACAGCAAAAAAAATTAAAAATGAAAAGAAAGCCCGTAGTGTAAATAAAGTAATTATGTTAAGTGTAGGGAAAATCTCTTTTTCTTAAATTTAAATATATTTTTGAACTAAGATTATTTTGCTTTAGTTGTAGTATCTCCGTGTGTAAACGGGAAGTCCAAGGGTTTTAAATCCTGAAGTCCGGAGTCCACGATACTAGTCTCTATGAAGGTGTCCAAAAGCCTGGTCACTTAGCGCAAGTAGGGATGAGCGCGAGACGAAAGACGCTACATGTGATGATCACGCCTTCAAACCATTAATCTTGATCAAATACGTAAGCTGGAAAATTGCCAACTTTTCTAAAGTGTTTGATCCTTCGGTTAATATGAAATTAGCACACTCACTAACTTATAATAATTGTCGGGAGTAAAAAGTTCACAAGTTGCAAATATGGGTAGCGTTAGCATCCTAACTTGTGCTTGGCGGTGATTTTGTTTTAAGCTTGGTATGGATAAGTGAAAACTGAAAAGTCAGGGATGATGAATTTATCTTTTTAGACACGTTTGTGCTTTTGTTTCGTGATCCTAAGAGTTATCAAAAGAAAATGAAAGCAATACATTATGTCATTTATGAATAAGTTGTAGTTAGGAAATTAAGAAAATAAAATGGAAAAACTTTGGAAAATAGGAAAGCAGGGTGTTTTAAAGCTTGTGATTTCTAAATTCTCCCCATGAAAGACTTTACTACTTTTTAAAGGATTAGTTTAGGGAGGTTTTGAGGTATTTGGTTTTAGAGCATATAATATTGCGTGAGGACACGACAATCACTTAGTTTGGGGAATTTTGATATGTGTAAAAACACATATCTATTTTATATCAAAAATACCCTTTAAAAGACCAAAATTATGCATAAAATGCTTGTACATTGCTTGTTTTGTCTTTGTGATTGTGTAGGTACGGATAATGCAAACATATCAAGAAAACAGTCAAAACCGGACAAACACGGACACGGGAAAGGAATGATTGTACAAGAGCCGGGGATTTGATGGCTGAAAGATCAAATAGTCAACTCAAGTCAACCAATGGTCAACTCAAGTCAACTGGTCAACCTTGGTCAACCACAAGAAGACAAAAACTCCAAAATGTCCAAAACAGCCCTCATAGTTAAACCAAAATACAAAAAATAACCCTTATAAGCCCTAACGGTCGTTATCTCTTTATACTATAAGAGATAACGCTCGTTATCTCACTTATCCCAATAACCGTGGCCTATTTCCTTTATTATATAACCATGGCCCAAACTTAGTCAAAGCCCACCCAAGCCCAATCAAACTCTCAAACCAAACGGTTAAAAATGGTGCCAAAGGACTTTTACTATTCATCGTCGTCTCAACGAGTTACCCACCTTAAAACATCGGGTAAACTCTAATTAATGATGTGGCTTAACAATTCAAAGGGCAAGTAACAAGGTGGCAGAGTTATACGTCATTGAGGGGCTCTCATTGGTGGAAACCCACAAAGAATGACACGCGTATATGGAAGAAAGCACACCAAGGACAAGGAGTTTGCACTAAATTGAGTGCAAAATAAAGCACAAGTGCTCTAACACACAGAACGCCACGTTGGCAATCCGTGTGCTTACTCATTTAATCCGATGATCCACAATAAGGATCCAATGATGGGCAAAGAATTAAGGGGCAAGATCAATTATTGAGGAGCGGGCTAAGAAGACCTAGAAGCATCTCTTCAAGGCTATAAATAGAGCTCCTCACTCACACACACATCATCTTCTTTTTTCTGCATTTTTTAAGTTTTCTTAAGTAGCTTTTGTAATCTTTTTATTTTAAATGTAATTTTCTTATTAAAGCTTTTGTAATCTCCTTTTCAAAGTATTGTAATTTGTTTTCCTATTAATGAAATCATCTTTTACTATTACATAAATCTGTTTTTACTATTAAGCTTTTACAAACCCAAATTCTCATGTTACTGTTTCATAAGCTTGTATAAGCTCTCTTAAGCTCTCTGAGTCTATAAGCTTAGATTGAGTTCAAATCAGCCATTTAATCTACTTTAACCTTTCAAATCAGTTAATACCTTTGCTATATGTGGATTTGGTTACTTGGATGATAAGCTTACAAAGGAAGCTTATTGACCTTACTACTTATCTTGTGAAAAGCTAGAGCATGTTGACTAGCTTCAATAAGATCATTTGAAAGCCTTGATTAGCTTAAGGCAGTGTAAGTCTTCATTTACTATTCTGTTTTTAAGTTTCTAGTTTAAATTTGCTTAATCTGCTTATCTCTTGCTTATTTGTGCTTAAATCTATGTATTTATGCTTATTAAGTATGTTTGAGTATCTATTTTCAAGTTTGATAGCTTAGATCTTAGTTTTCTTCAAATTGTCTTATAAATCAATAAAAATCAAAAATATTAGTAGCATAGTTATTAGCTCTTTATTTCTAGCTTATTTGCTTATTCATACATGTTCATTGTGGTTATTATAAGCTGTTTAGCATCTGGTAATTGATACATGTGCTTAAAATCTCATTATCATAAGCCTATAATGGAGTTGAATAAGTTTAAAGGGGTGTTTGGCTATTGACAGTACTAACTCTAGTTAATATTGTCAAAGCCATTTGGACTTTTAGATCACTTTAAATCTCATTAATAGGTTTATATAAGCAGGATTTAGAGTAGCTTGTAGGTTTAATCCAGTTTTCATATGTTTTCTAGTTAATACTTTGGACCTGTGCCATTAAGTTTGTCATAGTGCATATCTAGCTCTAATCTGTCCTAGTAATTGTTAATGCTTTTGTTGAGTTTGTTTTGGTGATTTGAAAGTTGTTATAACCAAGTCATTAGGTCTGCACTTATGTTTTGTGTTTTTGGTTAACTGCATCAGCATAAAGAACAGCCAAACTGTCCATTTTCTAGCTTAAATTTTAGTAAGTAAAAGTAGTTTTTAGCTTTTAATTTTCTTTGCACAAGTAGTTTTTAGGTTAATATAGATAGCTTAGGTCTTATTTTAGCTTAAAAAGTTTATTTGCTTATCTGAATTAGGTTTGCAATATTGTTCTTTGTCTTTTCATAAAAATTCAAAAAAAATAGTATTCTGTGTGCATGTTGTTTTCAAATAGCTTTTTCATTAAGCTCTTGTAGTTCAAAATAGTTTTAAAAAGCATTTTCAAATAGTTAGTAGTATAAGCTTTCAGTAAGTGCAAGCCATTTTGTCTTAAGTCCTTATTTGCTAGTTTAAATTTAAGCTCAAAAGTTGCTAGTTGACTGTTTGGTTTACAGTTTTATTTTAAGTGCTTAATCTGCTTATTTCCTTTCCTTTTGCTTATTTTCTTGTTTAAACTAGCTTATTAGGTTTAATATAGTTTGCTTATAGTTTGCTTTCCTAGCTTTTAGCTTATTGTTAGCTTTTTAAGTTGTCAATTTTAGATAAAAAGCCAAAAAGTAAAAAAAATAGTTTTAAGAGTTTTTCTGTCTTTTAAGCCAGTTTTCAGCTTATTTAGTGATTTTCAAAAATAATTTCTTTTATTAAAGTTGTTTGTTTTCAGGTTTTCTACAACTTTGTTTTTAACTTTTTCAAAAATAAAAAATTAGCAAAAAGCTAGGCCTGGGACTCGAACCCACGACCTTGCCTTTACATACACACACACTTAACCATCTTGCTACAATAGCTCATCCATCATAACTCTCACACACTTTCCTTTTAACACCTTTTTAATTTTCTATTTTCAAAATAAGCCGTAGCTTATTAGGAGTTTTTCCTAGCTTATTAGATAAGCTGGGCACTTGCTTCTATTTTTCCTTTCTTCTTTTCATCATTTTGGACTTTTTGTGATTTTTCTGGATTTTTCTCATTAATAATTTAATTTTTATCATTTTTCTTAGTTTAAATTTTTAGAAAATTCATAAAAAAATAGAAAAATAATTTTTAAAAATACAAAAAATAGTTTTTAGATTTAGAATAAATTCTTTTAGGTTTACATGCATTAAAATCGTTTTTGTCACTTTTAGATTTTTAATCTCGTTTTTAAGCTTTTTAATTTAGTTTTATAAAATAGGATTTTATTATAAAAAATAGTTAAAAATAGTTTTCTGAGTTTTTATCAGTTCTTAGATTTTTCTAAAATTTAAAATTTTTTTTTAGAATTTTTAGGAATTAATTTGTTATTTTCTAGGCTTTTTAATCATTAAATTAGCTTTTAAATCATAAAAAAATTAAAAAAAATTAAAAAAAAATAATTTTATTTTTCTTAAAATTTTCCTTTGTCTTTTTAAGCTCCAGAATGCGCGCCTTTTGCTAATATTCACCAAGTACTCCATAATTACTGCAATTCTCAAATATAAACGATTAAGTAACAATTCTTTGCAATAACTATACAAAATGGGTTAATAACATGGGATAAATAATGCTATAAAATAGACGTTATTTGATGTCATCAAATATCCCCCCACTTGAATCCTACTTGTCCTCAAGTAGCCTTTAGAAGTTTATAAAAATGTATCCCTTAAGGATATTTTTCGTTAAAGCACTTATTCGATCTATTACAAGTACACAACCAAACACCTCACGAAATAGGAAGATGAAAACACTCAATTCACTCAACTAATCTATGTGGTAACATGTAACTAATTCGCTCAATTGCTCGGTCGTGACGAGTATTCTATCATAAGCTTGGCAAGGATACACATCTCCACCACTAAAGCCAAGGAGTAACAAGTTTATAAAGGTAAATATAGGTTTTTGTATGGAAAGGCTTACGGTTGATCATTCTACAATCTTTCACCAGAAGTACCACTCCA
>BQNB010054475.1:17500-37631 GCA_026074375.1 Tanacetum coccineum
GGAAAGGTTAAATCCTCACAATATCTAACAAGGGTTATTGTGTGCGGGTTATGTAAACAAGATATTTAGTAATTTCACAAAAGTATGCTTGAATTTTTTTTAAATTTGAGCATAATTTAAGCTTTTTATTGTGAAAAATAGGACAAGTGATCATTCTAATTCCATCCCCCCACTTGAATTATACAACGTCCTCGTTGTATATATAAAACATTAAATACAGGAATTTAAAAAGAATTAGAATGAGAAACTCCCCTGATATTTGCTCGGTAGATTCTCCATGATGCGTTTATGAACAAGATTTTGTGTTGAACAGCCGTCTTGTGGTTTCAAGACTCCAACACTTTAAGATTTTCAGATTCGTAAATTCTCCACCAATATTCGTCGATATTTCCTTCACGAGATCCTGCGTAAAATATAGGAAAAACAGGTGCATTCCTATCTTGGTACCTATGGTTAATTTAAACTAAACTAAAACAAACTAAATACGGGTCAGTCTGTGGATACGGTGTATCAAATAATTGAATACGGCGTATTCGCAAAACTGACAATAATGTTTTTAAAGTGCATAAAAAGTAAAGACTGATAACGTCCAGACATTTAATATGCCGTATGGGGTGGAACGGATACGCCGTATTGAAGTCTAGGAAGACAGACTCGATAACAAAATTAAATAACATTCTGGGTTGTCTCCCAAGAAGCACTTTTGTTTACAGCGAAGTCTTTAAGTTAGACTTTTCTTCAGCTTTCTTTTTATTCCTTGGTGTGCGTTACCTTCTATCCTTCGTCCCTTTTCTTAAAAATATCTTAGTAGATTATGGACAAATTATCTTCGTTTCTTTCCCAAATATCATATTCATAACTTCTAATAGCAATATATTCTTCGTTGGGTCCAAGTGAGTACTGAATAGCTTCAAACTCTTCTACTTTGCACCTTCTTTTGTTAGGTTGCTCATCAGTAGTACTGGTTGTATTGCTATATTTGCGCTTTGTCTGACTTTGTTCTTCTTCCTTTCCGGTGTCGCTCTTTTCATGTGTTTTTAGATTAGGTATGAAGAATGAGTTAGAAGTAGTATTGTTACTACTCAAGATGTTATTATCTATTCGTCTCTTATTCCAATTCCCATTCATCCAAGCATGGAATAATACCTTTTTAGTTCTTACATCAATTTTCATATGCATATCAAATGATGAATTTACTCGTGATAAAAATTCAAGCGGATCAATTCCCCAGTTGTCTCCTTCATCCAACATTTCATCTTCTCCATCGTATGAATCCGGATAAAATTTATAGAAAATTTTCTCAAAAAGTTCTTCTCATCCCGCAATTTTTCCTTCCCCCTCATCTATCCACCATTACCTTGCTTCGTCAGTAAGTGAGAGAGGAAAGATCTTCATTCGTAGTTGATGGGAATCCGTACCAGGAACGCGAATTAAATCAATAATTTTGAGTACCTTAGCGATGTGGTCAATAATGTCTTCGTCAATCCATCCGTGGTATGTATTCTTTTGTAATTCCTCTAAAAATTCTTTGCTGAGATTAATTTTTATGTCGTTACTGGTGATGGAAAGATATGATTCAGATTAAGCTTTTTCTATGCTTTTATTTAGAATTGGTTCAGCCATGACTTTTTGTGGTTCCTTCTTCAATCAACTAGCTCTGATAAGTTCTTCCTGTAACAAGGGGAAAAATATCAGCAGGATTTGCTTTGAAGAAAGGTAAAAAAAATTGACATGAAAAACAATTATTTTAGTTTCTGTTCCAGACAATCGATACGCCGTATCCAATGGAAGTGGATACGACGTATTAATCAGTTGGATTGAGTACGCTGTATTGGACAGAGAACTGGATACGCCGTATCCAGTGGAAGTGGATACGTTGTATTTAACTGTCGACCAGAACAGTGTATTCAAGAAAAACAATTAAATACGCAAACAATTAAATACACAAATATATACAAGCAAACAATTAAAGACAAATATACAAAATATACAGAATATACAAGAATATACACTAATCTAAATTATACTAATCCTAAGGGTTAGATCTAATCTAATGTTAAAAACCAAAATATCAAAATAAAAATCAAGATTAATTTTCACTCCCCGACAGCAGCCTCCTCCAGGCCCGGCTGGTGAACAAACTAACTCCATGATCATCTTGTTGCTCCATCAACATCCTAGTACTCAACCTCTCAGCCATCAAATCTGGTAATCCCTCAAAATCAAACACCGGCACCCTGTGTACCTCTCTCTTATAAATCCTAGCTAATATCGCCTCGAAATCGGCAATATCTACATCAGAATACTCCAACCCCTCGTACCTGAGAAAACGGTGTCTCTACTCACGTGGTGGAAGAGCCATATCTGCAAAATTAACAAGGAAAGCACAAGAGTATAGTAATTTAAACCTTCTGTTCTGAGAGTGGATACGGCGTATTCAAAAGTGGTATGCCGTATAGGGATCTATATTTCAATACGCCGTATAGATTTTTAATCAATACGCCGTATGGGTTTTAAGATTCAGGATCTCATTCTCATCAATACGTCATATTCAATTTAATGAATACGCCGTATTGAGGTTTTAAATTTAGGTAAAATTGTCAATACGCCGTATCCATGTGAGTGGATACGCCGTATTGATTATGTAGTATGAAAACAAAAGGGGGTTCTCCTGTATACCCATTTTAACCCATTCAAAATTTTAAACTTCCTAGACTAATTTAGAGGGGGGGCAAAGGAGTCCTAAAAGAATTCATCTACGGCATTACAAAAAATTTGCGAAACCCTAATTCTAGTTAAAAATTCGAAATCATAAATTGAAAGAAAAAGGGGTGAGACTAATTACCGTAAGATTCAGACGAAGAAAGGGGATGATTATAATAACAAACGATTCTCCAAGTTTTGGTAAATATTTCGTGTGTGTGAGGAGTGAAAGTGTGTGGTAAAATCAGATCCAACGTATTGATTGGGTTTTTATACCTAAATTCGATATGCCGTATTGATGTGTATAATATGCCGTATTGGTGGATTACGTTGACTTAGTCAACGTAGATGAAAAACAATGGATACGCCGTATAGGTTTATGTCCTAATACGCCGCAGATCCTTTCTGAAGACAATTTTCCTAAAGATTTATCAAGTAAAGAAAACTACCTTGCCTTCCCCCCCCCCCCCCCCCGGCCAAAAACCCATATATCGCCACAAACACCTATCCTTATTATATCGCTTAGGGTCGAACGGAATGCCAAACGACACATACAAATTCATAATAAAGCATAATAGCATCCCGTCGAAAAGATAAGTCCAAGTTATGATATTCACCTTAAGTTCCAAGATAAGGCTTTATCTATTTTATCGCAACTTGTATCCATAAGCTTATTTGTCCGATGTGTAATTTCATTACCCTTTGAAGAATGTATTATATCAACATCATTATCATTTTAGTCCTTTTCTGACTTTAAATCATCAGGACGAATAATGTTGAAGGGAAATATATCATTAAAGTACAAAATATTTTGTTCCTCTTCATCATATTATGTTTCATTGTTAAATTTATCGATATGTCGAGGGTTTAAGATTGGTACAGTTAATAAATTTGATTTAGACGTTTGAGCATCATTGTAAACAATAGTTGGAAATTTGTTCTCAAAATCATTAAAAAAGTCTAAATCATCAATATAACTGGTCGTAGGCTTGGGTGGCAGAAAAGAAGGTATACCGGCTTTTTCATTATCATTTTCAGAATCCGTTTTCAAATTGTTGACATAAATAAGAAAACGATTTTACGTCATAAATTATTGTGTAATCCTCATCGTCGGATTCGTCAAATGATATTCTAAAGTCGATCTCATCGTTGACAGGGGTACTTACTTGAGATTTGCACGGAAGCGCATCTTGAGGTGTAACGGTATCGTCAATGACAATAGTTGGGAATTCAGCTTCAACAGATCCGAGGTCGTAAAGACCGTCATCAACCCTGATCTTCCCATATGTAACAGTTTGCCAGTTAAACACCCGACCATGCCTACGAGCTTTTTCTTCTTCAAACTTGATATATTCTTCTATAGTCATGTTGGGATCATCCATCCTGAAATAATCTTACTAGAAGAACTATTAAATAACCAATATGTTGTATTCGGTGAACTAAATACATCGTATCACATAAGCACAATACACAAGAATTAAAATTACTCTAAACTACACTAATCCTAATGGCTAGATCTAATCTAATGTTAAAAACCAAAATATCAAATAAAAATCAAGATTAATTTTCACTCCCCGGCAACGGCGCCAAAAACTTGATGTGTCGTTGTGTGGTGTATATTTTATTGATTCAAGTTTTAAATTTATATTTTGCCGACTAAACCAAAAACAACACTTTAACGGGCAGTGTACCCGATCGGTAGTAGTTTTGTGGTAAGTAGGGTGTCAAACACTTGAAGCGAGGTTAAATCTATCAATTTAATTAATATCTTGGCTATCTAATCTATGTTAATTCTATTCTATTCTAAACCTATGTTAAACCTATGTCAGTCTAAATCCTAATTCTAACGGGAAAAGGGGTTTTCAGCCTGAGAGACTGGCATGGTTTGGTTGGTGACTATAATCAATTCAAGGCACTTTTACCCATGCAAGCTAATTAACAAAAGATAAAAGAGCGGTCGAACCTTATATAAGAAAATTTCTTAACCAATATCAATCCATTAGAAAGTTGGTTGTTTATTAAGTGTAATATTCTTCTCCTCCGATTCTTAAGACTTAGGCGTTACATCATCCTAAGACCTAGACACATTAATTCTGTTATAATTAAAGCATCCGCATAAAGCATCCTTATTTGCTGATTATAATCTATCTTAGGGATTAAAGCAATAGTGATCTTGTTAAACCCTAGCTCATAGAGACTTTACCCACTTACCGCTTAATGGCAATTTATACACTAGTAGTCCACTTGTCTAACTATCCAATGGAATCAGAACGTTACTTGTTAAATTATCTAGGTCACCTGCTAGTCAACACGATCAATAAACCATTGGCAATATCCAATTAACTAGTTAAGCCCGAAGCGTATCCTAGACACAGACTTAGAAGGACAATATTTATGTAACTATAATTCTAGATGTATAAATTACTATATGGAGAGCTATCCAGGATTTCTAAGATTCGACTTGTCCGCTATACTAGATCTAGTTGAATGATAGGTTCTCATAACAAAACGCGCGTAAACAAGTAATAATTGATTAAACATAAACAAAGCATACCATGATAATCAGAAATCGAGATAAATCGAATACCATACATTTAAATCATCATAATAATGGCTTATACCCGAAGGTATTAGCATTCAAACATCATAATAAATACAAGAGCAATTATTTAGCCAAGGTAAACTAACCGAGTTAACGAATGATACCAAAAACTGAACCGATTACTAAAGTATATATGGAATTACAATCCGATGTATTCCTACATTGAAATTGATAACATTGCCGACCTCCTCCGTAGCTCTTTTTCTCCTCTGAAAATAAACTTTTATATGGTTTAAGGTATCGAAATATGAATTTAGCACACTGAAAACTCGTTTTTGAGTTTTCTATTTATAAGGTCTGAAAGTCGGTTGGATACGGCGTATCCAAGTGTTGGATACGGCGTATTGGGGATTTCTTAGAGTAGGGACCATGCTTGATATCTTCTAGAATATTACATTGATTCCATACTTTGAATACGGTTTATTGAGTCTCTCTGGATACGGGGTATTGAGCTTATTCCTCTGAGGTCTTAGGTGAGTGCAGGCACGGATACGCCGTATCTTCCTTGATGGATACGGCGTATTGGTCTTCAGAATAGTAATCTTCAAAATATCTTCATTTAAGCTCCAGAATGCGCTGCCTTTGCTAATTCTTTCACCATTACTCCATAATTACTGCAGTTCCTTAAATATAACGATAAGAAAAATTCAATGCAATAACTATACAAATGGGTTAATTAAACATGATAATTTACGCTATAAATAGACGTTATTTGATACATCACACCCATTAAGTGAGCTTAACAATCTCCACATAGTATATTTTCTGTCTGATTTTAACTCTTAGATAGCTCAAAATAATAAGGAAAGGACGACCGAGGTCCTACAGTGCAAATTACCGCCTAAGGAGCAAAATCCAGGGAACTAACACTTCCTTACACTATTGGTGATTTTAACTTTTATGTTATGGCTGATTTAGGAGCTAGTGTAAATGTCATGCCTGGGGGTATATTTGAATTCTTGAAGCTGACCAACCTTAGGAAAACCAATATGCTTATAGAAATGGTTGATATGACGAAAAAGGCACCATTAGGGGTGGTTGAAAACATTCTAGTAGGAATTGATAAATTCCTATTCTCTTCTGATTTTGTGATCATCAATAGGACCCCTAATGAAACTATTATCCTAAGCAGACCCTTTCTGGCCACCATTCATGCCAAAGTCCATGTTTTAAACATGGAAATTTCACTTGGGTAGGTAACAATAGAATTATTTTTGACATGGAGAAAAAAGACCATAACTTTATGATCCCTACGGCAAAAATCCTTATGATGAATTCAATCAGTAATAATAGACCTAGTTGCCCTCCAGGAAACCCATCCTTGAAATCATTAAAACAAATAATTTGCAGGATAGGCAAGAGCAACAAGTTAAAAAGATATTAAGGCTTGACGAATACATTACTGTCAAACATTTTTGTAAACCTATCATGCAAACTCACGATGGAAAGGTTAGGATGTGGCCCACCTGTGACCCTGACAAGAGTATTTGTGATGGAGGGGTTGAAATCTATAGAAGATCTAGGGTCGGGAATTTAAAATTTTGGTACTGTAACCATGATAGTGAAAGAAAAAATATGAAAGGGGTAGGACTATCATTTCTTGATTTCTTATTAGTCAGATATGGAGGTTTTCAGCTGAATGATTTAATCTGGGGACAAAGTTATGCGGAATGGTATAGAGAAAATTCACATGATAATAAACCTATGCCTAGGGACTACACCTTTAGAGAATTGATGATGATTAAAGTAGGACACACAAATGTGAACGAATCAGTAAAGAAGGCCTTGTTGAAATCTTGGGTCATCGATTGTTTCGAAGAAGCATTGGATCCTAACAAAGATCCAATGAAAAGAAGCTTTGATGATTATAAGTGGGTGTTTGATCTGGAAATTGAGCAACTAACCGATGAATATGAATTAGAAATTGGAAAGAAGGGCCATATTCTTGAAATGATATAGGAAAACTGTAAGAAAATCCAAGGTAAGGCCAAAGAATGGTGGTACAATTATTGGTTAGAAGAGAACGAAAAACAAGAAAATGGAGATAAGAAATATGATCCACCTATGGTTCACTTGGAAACTTTTGAAGTAACAAGATATTCATTTGATAATGAGAATAGCTTCATTTGTGTTAACAATGAAAGCAAAGATACCTTGTCTCTAGGAAAGCCATCAGCCGCACTCATCAAGCGGGGGGGGGGGGCACTAGCCTTTATATATATAATAATAGTATAAATAAAGGGGGGTTTTTGTGGTGTGTGTGAAAAAGGTTAAATAACAACAAAATGGGGAGGGCTTATGAGCTATCAAAATCAACACGCATTTTCTTCATAATTCTAGTGGCGGGGGGGGGTGATTGGGGGGGGTTGGTTGGGGTTGGGGGGTTGGGGATAAGGGGGTGGGGGGGTTTTTGTATGTGGGGTGTAGGGTGTTTTTTGGGGTTAGTGTTTTTGTGTTTTACGTTTACTTTGGAAAGAGATATTTTAATTAGTAAAAATTATTAGAAACAGAAGTTAGTGTGAGATGAGATAACGAAGGTTTTGTTCTCCCCGTCGCGGATCCTTGCCACTATGACTGCCCATTCTTTCCTATTCCCCTTATACGCCCACTACCAATTTGGTCCCCACCCCAACCGATAATAACCAACCCTAAATCGCCCAAAGCCTCAATCAGAACAAAAATAAAACACCCGTAAATCACCCAGCCCCCATACCATAGTACTCACGTCAAGAGCCAATCCACATAGAAAATAATGTTCATTAACATCAATTATACCCTCTAAAGCAACCACCATCCCCCCAACCATAGACCAACCAATCCCCAACCAAAATTCAAACATCAAAATTTGTAAACAACTACAAGCAAATATTACAGCGGATAAGGTACCAACTACCCCACCATCTTCATAACATAACGCGCTTGACCTCCTTACAACTCCAGAGTTTCATTCCAACCGCTAACACCAAATTGGACCCAACCTTCCCATCCCCAACCGCTCCAAACGCTTCCTCCCCCCGCTCACTCCACTCACTCTCCCCCACCCCCCCCATTCTCGCACACCTACCGCACACAAGGCCCGCCCTAAAAGCTTACCGTAACACTTTGACCCCCTACAATGCACGCCCTCCTACACCAACTCATACGCCTCAGTTGCTTATTGCTATTATCACACTGTTATTTTTTATGTGATAAAACACTTCAAGTAATTGTTCAGGATTCCGCTGAACAACACGTTTAAACCTATGTACCTTAGAAACAGAAGGCGAAATCTGTTTTAAGGGAATTTAGTGACCAACACGTTCCTCGTTCACACGACCTTTTAACTGTTTTAGTTATTTCTCGTTCATGATTGTCTTCTTCTTGTCTGCTTCTACCACAATTTATGGCTGTTATTATTTTGTTTAATTTCTGTTAATTAATATAAATTATAATCTGATTTTATTTTAATAAAAGTGTACATGTTTCCCTATAGATACACTCGTTTGGAGGTCACCATACTCGATGATACAACAGGTAATGTTTATGTTTTTTTAGCTGATAAATATATTGTTTTTTATGTTCAACTTTTACTATAACTCAATTTTGTTTTCATATAATCTATCTATGTAGCCTATAAATAGAGACATACATCTCATATCTTCCATACATCTATTCTTCTTTGTAAACTCAACACAAAGTATGTTTTTTCATAAGGGTGCATAATGTAAATCTTGTAGTTTTACAAGGGTGCAAAGTGTAAGATTAAATGTTTATATATAAGTTTAATGTATTCTATTCATTCTATTCGATACCTATTCTCTAATAATTGTTCTCCCACGTTTTTTTACAGAAAATGATTTTATCAAGAAACCCTAAAAGTCGAATGTCAATCTTTTTAAGTAAACATGGACACAAAGCACGAGTCAAGTGATGTCCTGGAAGATATCAAACCAATAATAGCTAACTTTACACGTCCGGGTATGAAACCAACTCAAGAAATCTGTAAAACATGAAACCAACTCAAGAAATCCCTAAACTCAAGAAATCGAGTTAACAAAATTCATACAAAATATCATAACATGTTACCATAACCATTTAAGGTTGTGGAACCGGAAGGATCTCAACAATGATGTGCATCTGCGCATTCCCAAAAGCCCTTAAGCAGTTGGTCCAATCGACCTCCGTTACAATCGGAAACCATTGTTTATGGGCTTGGGAATTGTACAAGTATGTGTGTGTTCTAGGATTGAAGCCGCATGAAACCCATATGTTAGGTTCCATCAGCTGCCTCGGGGTGCTGGCTCTTATCATGATTTCTCTAGTAACACATGCATGAATAACTTCAAGGGTCCTGTTACCAATAGGGGTCGGATGGGCATCCCATTTTATACATGGATGTTATAGACCTCACATGCATGACACAACATCGTTGTATCAGCTATGAAAACTACAACGATGTTGCATCATGCATGTGAGGTCTACAATCAATGAGAATGGGATGCCCATCTCGGTGTAAACCCCTAGTGGTAACAGGACACTTGAAGTTATTTACGCATTTGTTAACAGAGAAATCTAGATAAGAGCCAGCACCCCGTGGCAACTGATGGAACCTAACATACGGGGTACATGCAACTTCAATCCTGGAACCTACACTTAAAGGTACTATTCCTAAGCCCATAACCAATGGTTTCTGATTATAACGAAAGTTGATTGGACCAATTGCATAAGGGCTTTTGGGAATAGCGAAGATGTACAACCATTGTTGAAACCGTTTCCAAGTTCCACAACCTTAACTGGTTATGGTAACACGTATGTGATATTTATGTATGAATTTGTTAACTGGATTTCTAGAGTTAATGGATTTTTTGCAGTTTGTTTTCAAGTTTTATTGATTTCGTGGCGTTGGTGTCATACTTTGAGCCCCCCCCCGTGGTAATGTTATACTAAAGAATAATGGATTTCTTGTGTTGGTACTATTAAATACTATTTAATGGTGTGGAGTTCATGAGAGGAATCCGACAAATAAGCCAAAATTGAAGTTTTTGATTTCCAAAGTTGTTTCTTGATCCTATTTATTTTCGTATAATGATAAACAACAACAAATGGTTGTTGTTAGTCCGATTTCTTCGACAGTAGGAGAAAATGGAGTTAGGGTTAATTAGAAGAAGAAGGAGGTTGCGTCGTTGTCATTAAGTAAGCAGTTTTGGAAGGCTAGGGATTACGAGAGTTGTGGGAACAATAGCGAGATAGTGGTACCAACATGGGTATGAATTACTTTATGCATATATATCTATCTAAGGTTTGTTAGTATTGAAATAAGTAAATTTAAAAAATTTGTTCTGAGGCTGAATTTTTAGGTTGTTAAACGTTGATTGTGAACTTGATCGTGTAATTTGGGTTCTTGGAATGATACTTAGAAAGTAGCATCGGACGTTCTTTGTATGTGCTTGATACATACTTTTGTTTTACGATACATGATACAAGTGAAAACATAGTTACTAGGAATTAGAGATCAATGGACAACGAAAAGTTATTAGATTAATCTCATGTTAGGAGGCGTTCGGATACTTTTTCATGTGATAAGTTCATCACGCAGACAATAAGTATGTAATCGTTTCTTTTTGTGCCGTGTGCACGTGGTATGGATCCAATTGAAGGGTCAACCTCTTTTTTTGAAATCTCAAATGCTACCACCCAGTCACAAGTGGGCGTGCGGAGGTAACCAAACCTGTTTCTGATAAATACGGTTCTGAGTTTGAATTAAAAAAAGGAAAAGAATCCATAATACCGGTCTTAAAAAACTTTATCTTTTTCATTTTTCCGTTTTAAGCTTTTTTGCTGAGCTTCTTGACAATATATTTGGATGAGTGCGAAGCCGACAGCCACTTATTTAAGAGATGGCATGCTGAATAAAGAAAAAAGATACTTGCAGTCTCAAATGTTATTAGATTGAAGGTGTATTACTAATCGTTCCAAGAGATGTCATTATCAAAACCTTATTTCATGCCTCGAAACAATTTTAATGTTATAGTTGATGGCTGATAATGGTGGTGGAATGACCCCTGATAAAATGCGCGGGTGTATGTCGCTTGGCTACTTTGAGAAAAGAAAACTGGCTAACTCTATTGGTCAATGTGAGTTAATTTGCAATATAATTGCTCGTGTATATTACATATGATTTCGTAGTAAGCATTATTCAACAATTTAATCGTCTAATGTTTTCAGATGGAAATGGTTTTAAGACAAGTACAATGAGGCTTGGAGCCGATGTTTTAGTATTTACCCGTAACCGAGGACAGGATTTTGGAAGGTATAAAAACATTTATCTCAGATATGCTATATACGCTTATAATTTCGTATCATCATATATTCTAACCAGCTTTGTTGCTAACATGTTCAGACCAACTCAAAGTATCGGAATGCTATCATACACGTTTTTAATGGAAACAGGAAAGCAAGATATTGTTGTTCCGATGGTAAGAAATAAAACTTTTATTTCTGTATCAATATAAGAATAACTCCGTATGATGTCGCTCAAATGTTTTGTTTATGCTGAACCTAGATTGATTTTCAGAAAAGATGAGAAGAATGGGTAATGATTCGGCTGATGATTTGAAAAAGAACATATGGATACATTCGTTTGGTGGTCACCATACTCGATGATACAGCAGGTAATGTTTATGTTTTTTTAGCTGATAAATATATTGTTTTTTATGTTTTTTATGTCCAACTTATACTATAACTCAAATTTGTTTTCATATAATCAATTTATGTAGCCAATAAATAGAGACATACATCTCGTCTCTTTAAAACATAACATCTATTCTTCTTTGTAAACTCAAAGGTATGTATTTTTATCAAGGGTGCATAATGTAAATCTTGTACTTTTACAAGGGTGCAAAGTGTAAGATTAAATGTTTATATATAACTGTTTAATGTATTCTATTCATTCTATTCGATACGTATTCTCTAATAATTGTTCTCCCCCACGTTTTTTTCAAGAAAATGATTTTATCAAGAAACCCTAAAAGTCGAGAATGTCCAATCTTATTTAAGAAACATGTACAACAAAGCACGAGACAAGTGATGTCCCTGAATATCAAACCAATAATAGCTAACATTAGAAACACGACCGATGTGTAATGAACCCAACTCAAGAAATGCTGTAAAACAATGAAACGCAACTCAAGAAATCCCTAAACTCAAGAAATCGAGTTAACAAAATACAACAAATAATCATAACAGTTACCAAGATAACCATTTAATAAGATTGGAACGGAAGGATCTCAAACAATATGATGTGCATCAGCGGCATGATGTCCCAAAAGCCCTAGCAATTGGTCCAAGTCGATCTCCGTTACAAAATCGGAAAACCATGTTGTATAATATGGCTTGGAGGAATTGATTAAACAAGTATGTGTGATGTTTATAGACCTTCACAAGCATGGACGCAACAACATAGTAACAGCCAGGAAAACTGACAAAGACGATATTGCGTCCAATGCATTGAGGTCTAACAACATCCATGTATGGATCAAGAGAGAATGGATGCCCATAACAGGGTGAAACCCCTAGTGTTAAGAGGACCCTTGAAGTTTATTCACGCATATAGTTTAACAGAAGAAATCAAGATAAGAGCTAGACCCCGTGGGCAGCTGATGGAACCTAACATACGGGTACCATGCAACTTCAATCCTGGAACCCCACTTACAGGTACAATTCCTAAGCCCAACCAAAGGTTATCCCCCGAATTGTAACGGAAGTTGTTGTAGACCAATTGAATAAGGCTTTTTGGGATGGCAAGATGCACATCATTGTTGAGGACTGTTCCAGTTCCACAACCCTAAATGGGTGTTAGGTAACACCCGTTCTGATATTTTTTATGAATTTTGTTAACCTGGATTTCTGAGTTTTATGGATTTATTTGAGTTGGAGGTTTTCACAAGTTTTATGGATTTGCCTGAGTTGGGTTTCTATACTTGAATGTGTGAATGTTACTAAAAGTGATATGGATTTCTTGGGTTGGTACTATTAATACCTAACTAATGGTGTGGTTCATGAGAGGCCGACAAAGAAGCCGAAAATTGAAGTTTTGTTTTCCAAAGTGTTTCTTGATCCTATTATTTGTGATAATGATAAACAACAACAAATGGTTGTTGTTAGTCCGATTTCTTCGACAATAGGAGAAAATGGAGTTAGGGTTAATTATAAGAAGAAGGAGGTTGCGTCGTTGTCATTAAGTAAGCAGTTTTGGAAGGCTGGAGATTACGAGAGTTGTGGGAACAATAGCGAGATGGTGGTACCACATGGTATGAATTACTTTATGCATATATATCTATCTAAGGTTTGTTAGTATTGAATAAGTTATTTATAAGAATTGTTCTTGACTGATTTTTTAGTTGTTTAACGTTGAATGTGACTTGATCGTGTATTTGGGTCTTGGAATGATACTTAGAAAGTAGCATCAGACGTTCTTTGTATGTGCTTGATACATACTTTTTTTACGATACATGATACAAGTGAAAACATAGTTACTAGGAATTAGAGATCAATGGACAGCGAAATGTTAATTATATTAATCTATGTTAAGGAGGGCGTTTCTGATACTTTTTCATGTGATAATTCATACATGTATAAAATAAGTCTATTAATCTTATCTTTTTGTGGTGTTGTGCAGGTGGGTATGGATTCTTTATGGGTTCATCCTTGTTTTTTGCCATTCAAACGCTACAGGTCACAGTAGGCACTCGAGGTAACTTTCTGTTTTGATAAATATCGGTTCTAAATTTTGAATGTAATTCAAGGAATTGAATGTTATGTCTTAAAAACTGATCTTTTGTTTTTCTGTTTTAGCTTTTGCTAAGCTTCTTAACAATTCTTTGGATGAGGTGCGTACAATAGACCGGAGGCCACTTATGTTAAAGGTTACATCCTCAATAATGAGACAGATACGTCGCTGTAAGATAGTTACTAGAACGAAGAGGTATGTTACGATGCAAGGCGATGTTAATCATTCATAACCTCAGTTGTGTTTTCGAAACAATTTATAATGTAATTATTGATGGCAGATAATGGTGGTGGAATGACTCTTGATAAAATGCACGGGTGCATGTCGCTTGTTTAGTCCTATAGTCAAAGTAAGATGGAACTCTAAAATAGGACTAGAATTTATATGGGAATGCGAAGATCAAATTCGTGCCAAGTATCCACATCTGTTTTCAAACATCACTCCGGCATCAGAATAATGTGTCGCAGCAGAATAATGTGTCCGGGAGCGTTACTTCATATATCAACAGACCAAGATATGCGAACGACCTCAAAAAGAGTCGTTTGAAAATGATACATTAGATTTAATAAATGTCGTTACAAAAGCTCAATGGCTTAACTTGTTCACTCTTAAAAATGTAATGTTTTTTGATCATAACAAATATCTCCAAAATGTAATGCCTCTAAATCTTTATGCAATGACTCTAAAATGATTGACCACAAATGTATCTTTTTGCTCTTGTACCTCATAAACCTAAGAAAACATGCTTTAAAACATCAACATAAAGTTGGTGAATTCATAAGTTTATGTTAATATAATGTAGGACTGCAAGATTTCCCCATGAGTATGCAACTTGTACACCCATCACAAAATGTATTTACGTTCCCCTAAGTTCATAACACTGAAGCTCGACATGTATGAATGCAATATAAATATTGCCACATCCCGTGATGAGTTCTCAAAACCCGAAACAATCCCCAATCCGACATGGTATACATTCGTTGGTTCACTCCGTGACACCAGTGAGAGCTACTCACCCGGATGGGGATGTCAATCCCAAATAGATCTATTTATAACATTCGCGCTCACAATAAGTAATTGATAGTTCATGATAATGGGCTCAAATGGGTTATCGCTACTTAAACAAACACGTAATCATGATAAAATGTACACTTGTGTCCAATTTGTAAAACAATGCATGTATCTCACCCCAAAAGTTGTAAATCATTGATATAGTAAAACATGGGGCTATTAACTCACCTTAGTGAATAAACTGGAGTATATGAATCAAGTGAATGGAAAAGTCACGGATAAGACCGAATGAAACCTAATTAAATATAGGTCTTATGAGTAATAAGTACTTAATATAAATACTACATCACATATTATATAATTGGTTTAATTGTTTTTATAAAATAGTGCACAAAAGTGAAGATAGTGCATACGGTTTTATAAACCTCGTATCTTTATCGTTTTAACCCCGTTTCAAGTGTTTCTTATGTCCACGGTTTCGTATTAAGAAAATCTATCAAAATATTATATTTATAATATTTATGCCCCTGATGAACAGTAGTTCTAATTGTTTTTATAAAATTATATAAAACTACTTTTATATAATTAATCGTCGTAACCTTCCAAAAGTCATAACTTACTCATATTTAATCCGTTTCGCTTGTTCTTTACATGTATGGATTCGTATTTGAAAAGTCTAATCAAATTTTATATTTATAATATGGTTTGGTACTGTTATGAACAGTAACAGTAAGTGAAAGTTTATAAAAATACTTTTTATAACTTTAATTATTGAAATCGTATTTTAATTGTATCTCGTTCGTTTTAATTCGGTTTTTAGTGATTCCTATGTCCACGTCTTCGTAATTAAAAGCTCTATTTATGAAAATTATTTCCCAACAGTATACTGTCGTGAACAGTAACTTATTTTTATAAATTTACTTTTATAAAAATACTTTTTAACTTAAACTTGTAAATAACGTATCACCTTCATTTTAAATCCGTTTTTCGAGTTTCTTACGTCCTTGGATTCCTTATGAAAAGTACTATATTTATAAAATATTTATTTTTATATATCAGATCTGTAACAGTAGGCATTTGTATAAAATAACTTTTATAAAATCACTTTTATCCATTTAATTATTGTAAACTTAAAAATGTCATATCTCCTTCGTTATTGCTCGGTTTTTCAAGTTTCTTATATGCTTACGATCCTTGTGATAAGTACTAATTGAATAAAATATAAAATGTATACCCTTATACACGAATTCAAACAGTAGGTTATAAAATTAATTAGGGTTTTGTGATTAATAAAACAAGTTTTATAATTCCTTTTATTTAGAAACTTTGCACCATTCTTTCACCAAGTGTTATACCATATTTCTCACATATATTAAGTCTTATAAATGTCCACAATACTTGTCCAAATGAAATCCATGTCCTCATGATATTGTTATACATAAACTTGTAAATAAAACTTTCAATACAAACTAATTTACAAACTAAACTTATAAATTAATTTACACTTATATAGAATGTTTACTTCCATTTTAAGTATCATTTCACCAACATGTAGATAAAATTCGAATTACATATGTCTTTGTAATATTCCATAAATCATAATAATGAACCTAGGTGGTGTTTAACATATATAACAAGTATGTGCACATAAGATAATGAATGAATGGAAATGAAATACTTAAATTAGACCTTATAGAAGAGATGTGGAATGATGAACACAAGATAAAAACCCTAACAAGGCTTCCAAATCCAAAACCCTAATCAAGAAAACCCTAAATATATTTTCTTGATTAATCCTTGTTAAACCCAAATCCAAGCTTGTAATAACCTTGAGTAAACTTAGATGATCTTAGAATGAACACTAGAATACTTGGAATGCTTTATAAAATCAAAGAATATGAAACCCTAATGGGAAATGTTTGGCCGTGGGTTTTGGTTGAATATGGAGAGAGTTTTTATGTTTAAGTTAATTGTTGGAGTATGTAAATGAGCTAGGTACCTTGGACTTTCTATTTATAGCATGATTGAAACCTTAAACCACCTAAAAGGAATCCATAGGGTGTTGGTGGTTTGAGTACATGGTGTAAGAGGCTTCTCCTCCTCCCCATGATCCTTCCACGGCTGAAAATAGGAGTAGGGTACAAGTGAAGTGCTAATTTATGGATACATGGGATACATGGTACTTCTTGTAAGGTTTATGAGTTGTAAAGTATAACTTAGTGGAGAGTTTTAGTTTTATTTCATATACATACATGTTGGATCCGGTTTTCTTTGTTTATAAGTAGAAAAGGAATTAATTTTTATGTATTGGGTATAAAAGTGGGTATTGGTTTGAGTATAGATAGGTATAGGTGCTTCCGGGTATGCCTAAAGGTATTTTATTGTGAAACGTAAATGTTTTACGTAACCAATAAAAATAAATTATGAAAAGTTATAAATTATACTCTTAATAATCTTATAACACTTGCTTGATGTAAACTTTAACTTGTTTGGTGTCCGTTTATGTTGAATGCTGATTTTTAGTTTTTGCGATTTAACTATAAGATAATAATTAAAAGCAAACGCGTAAAACCCTAAAAATAAATAATGAAAATAATTGAGTCTGGAAATGACCTAAAAATGTGAAATGTTACAGTCTCCATCCATTAGAAGACCCTTGTCCTCAAGGCTCAAGTTGCAACACTTGATGAAGGTACATGTTTAGTGAAGAGATGCGGATACTTCTTTTGAAATTGGTCTTCGCGTTCCCACGTGAACTCAGGACCTCTTCTTGAGTACCATCGAACCTTGAAAATTAGGATATGGCTTTGTTTCAACTGTTTGACATCTCGATCCATGATCTTTATAGGTTCCTCCACAAAACGAAGCTTGTGATCTACATGGAGTCCTTCCAATGGAACGGCTAATGGTTCGTTAGAATAACATTTCTTCAGGTTGGATACATGAAATGTATTGTGAACTCTGCTCAACTCTTGAGGAAGCTCAAGCTTGTAGGCAACGGTTCTAACCTTTTCTAGTACCTTGAAAGTTCCAACATATCTAGGGTTTAACTTCTCCTGTTTACCAAAACGTACGACCCTTTCCAAGGTGAAACTTTGAGCATAACTCTATCCCCAACCTGGAATTCCATCGGCTTACGCTTTAAATCCGCGTAACTCTTTTGTCAGTCATGAGCGGCTTGCATTCTTTGCTTGATCTGAATGACCTTCTCAGTTGTCTCCTGGACCATTTCTGGACCGGTGAGTTAAACTTGCCCGACCTCGGCCCAACAAACAGGTGAACGACACTTTTGACCGTAAAGTGCCTCGAAAGGTGAAGCCTTGATGCTAGCGTGATAACTGTTATTGTAAGAAAACTCAACTAGTGGCAAATATCTAACCCAACCATTTCCAAAGTCGATCACACAAGCACGTAGCATATCCTTGAGAGTTTGGATAGTTCTCTCGCTTTTTCCATCAGATTGTGGATGGTACGCAGTACTCATATCCAAACTAGTACCCAAGGCCTTCTAAAGTGATCTCCAGAAGTGTGACACAAATTTATGGTCACGATCACAGATGATTGAGACAGGTATTCCATGCCTCGTGACTACCTCCTTTATGTACATTCTCGCCAATTTCTCCGTGGAATCAGCTTCTCTCATTGGCGTAAAGATTGCAGACTTAGTAAGTCGGTCAACAATCACCCAAATGGTGTCATGTCCTTGCGATGACTTACGAAGCTTTGTGACAAAATCCATAGTGATATTATCCCACTTCCATTGGGGTATCTCGGGTTATACTAACAAACCCGATGGCCTTTGGTGTTCAGCTTTGACTTTATCACACGCTAAACAATTGCTAACATAGGTGGCGATGTCGGCTGGTATGTGCTTAATTACACATACCATTTGTCCATTAAAACGAGCTAAAATGACCAAAAACGTACCAAAAATACATTGTATTTGTATGTTTTGCATTTGTATTGTGCTGGAAACAGATATCCAAGAAAAGGACAAAAACAAAGCCACAAACGACAAAACCGAGCACGAGAACGGAAAAAGCGTGAAGCAAAAGTCAAAATCAAAGCCAAAAGTCAAAGTCAAACAAAAAGTCAACCCCGAAAAGTCAAAGTCAAAGCCGAGCGTGAAAAAATCAAAGCCGGGTCAGCCCAATAGTATTTAGATACTATCAAAAAGCCCATTCTTTCTTTCACACGAAATAAACAAACGGCCCAAATTCAAATCCTGAGCCCAATACCCACTTAACAATGTTAGCCCTACAACCCATTAAATCCTTTGTATCGTTAGTTCTTCAGGGACTAACATTGTTAGTCCTTGAGGACTAACAATGCAAACGCCACCCAACCTTGAGGGGCCAAACTTGCCTAACTTTATCACCACCAAAACCATGTAACATCACTATACAAATTGAGGGGCCAGTTTTGCCAAACCCTCGAACTTATACCCTGCCCTTTTATATCCCATTTACCCACCAAAACCAACCCCAGTACTATCCATTGTCACTTCCCTTCACGTGTTAGTGTAGCATACAGCCAAACTTCACCCCATGACAAACCTAGCTCTCCCCACCTTACAAAACCCATTGCCACCTTGGCAATCCCCACTTACCCCATTGGTTAAAGGGTTAAGATAAGAAAATGGATGGCTGTGATTGACTTGCTTGGAGCCAAAGAAAAATTGAAGGCTGAGATGATGCTTGGTTTCTCTTCACACAAGAAACACAACAAACACAGCTGAAGACTTATAAAAGACTTAAGCTTATTTTTCAGAAAGAACAACTAGGAGTAGGATAATTTAGATTAGTGAATTTCCAGCTTATTTTGTATTTTTTGTCTTTTAAATTCAAACTTTGTAACCTTTTTAAGCTATATAAAAGTTTCAGTTAAAGTTTATGCAAATTTTATCCATTTTTCCTTATATAACTACTTATTTCAAATCATCTTAATCTAGTGCTTATTTCTTATAAGTTTTAGCTTACTTGTCTTCTAATGCTTAAAGTCTTATGTGTTCTTACTTTTCTTAGCTTAATTCAAATTTTTATAGATAA
>BQNB010054476.1:2000-22488 GCA_026074375.1 Tanacetum coccineum
GAATAAGCTTATATTTAACTATTGGGCCCGTCTTGGGCCTCGCTAAGGCTCGGTGGAGTTTCATTTGGCCACATAAAGATGCCATTAAGCACTTAGCCGTAAACCAACCCTCGATATAATTACGTGCGACATGTTTGGAGGTTTTAGGCTTAACAGTGGCCTTATACGCTCACTGTGGTGCGTGTACTGTTCTTAAACATTCCATTCTCATGTTTAAGCGAACCCATTATGTCGTGGCTTGATTTTAAGATATGTTTTAACATGTTTTAACACCACACATGTCATATACAAGCATGCATACATACTTGATTATGCATGGGTTCACTTTAGCTCGTTACACACAAGCTAATCGTGACTCATTTGACTATCCAAGAGAAATACGAGTAAAGCTTGAGTATTAAATCTCATTACATACATTTCTTTATATTCTAGCACCACACAAGTCTTTTATACGTATTCATAAGTACGTATACCATGCAATGGTTGAACCATGGATGTTCACGCACGCGTTACTTGTTAAACATAAGCAAACATGGTCCATATGACTAGATAAGAAGAAAACAATTATAATACGAATGAGTTATGAACATAAATGACTTAGTACGACTTACAAAGGTCTTAAAGATTTGAATTTGAGTTAGGCAAGCAACCCGATTCGTGTACACACCCGTGTGTGTATTAAACCCGAGCTTCAAAGCTTTCAATACCCCTTGTGTGTCCTTAGACGTGCTTAGAATGAACCTTTGGGTGTTTAGAAATGAATTTGAGGGTGCGTATGGGTTCGGTTATGTGTGACCCAAATTGTAGAAGAGAGAAATAAGGGTGGTTCTTGTTTAAGAGAGGGTTTAAGAGTTAAGTGTTTAAGGTAAATGTGAGTGTATATATATAGGCATGAGAACTAGTTACATTTCCTAGTCCCACAATCAAACCAAATCGTGCCCTAGGTTAGTGGTTTTGAGGTTTCTAGTTACTCTCTAATGGTTTTGCTAATACAACCTAGTACAATCCTTAATTACCATATATTTGTACAAGATTTACCTAGGATTTGACAAGATTTCATGGTTTGTGTAAGCTTGTATGTTGCCGCGGGTTTCCAAGAGAGAAAGAGAGCAAAAGGTTATTATCCATTGTGTATTAAGGCTAACTAGGGACATTTAGTACAAGTCTTAATTAAAACCTTGATGTACAAGTACTTAGGAAGATTTCTAGTTGATTTAGCACATGTGACAAAAGGTTTATGGGTTTCATTTGCCAATAATCGGCCAACATGGGTTATCAACACAAAATATAATAAATTTTGTGTTTAGGGATTAAAAGTGGGTATTGGTTTGAGTCTAGGTAAGTTTAGGTATTTCCGGGGTGTGTCTAAATGTATTTTATTGCGAAACGTAAGCCTTTTACGTGACCAATAAAAATAAAATACACAAATTTAATAATTATCTTCTTAATAATTATATAACACTTGTTTGACGTAAACCTTAATTTATTTGGTGACCGTTTACGTTAAATGATTATTTCTAGTCTACGCGATTTAGCTTAAATGTTAAATTAAAAGTAAACGCGTATCGGACCAAAATAAATAGTGACGAATAATAGGAGTCATAAAATGACCTGAAATTGAGAAATGTTACAGTCTCTACCCGTTAAAAGAGCTTTGTCCTCAAAGCTTAAGACCTTGTAGTGGATGACGAAGCTCGGTTTACGAAAAGCTATGGGTATTTTTGTTTGAAAGAATCTTCATGTTCCCAGGTGAACTCGTGACCTCTCCTAGAGTTGCAGCGAACCTTAACCAATGGTATCCGGCTTTGCTTTAATCGTTTGATATCCCGTTTCATGATTTCAACGGGCTCTTCCACAAACTAGAGCTTATCGTCAACGTGAATTCCTTCCAATGGCATGACTAATGGTTCGTCAACGTAACATTTCTTCAGATTAGACACATGGGAAGTATGGTAAACTCTGCTCAACTCTTGAGGGAGTTCCAGCCTGTAGGCAACTTTCCCAACTTTGGCTAACACCTTGAAAGGTCTGACATATCTCGGGTTCAACTTGCCCCGCTTACCGAATCATACAACCCCTTTTCAAGGTGAGACCTTGAGCATAACCCTATCTCCAACTTCGAACTCCATCGGCTTTCGCTTCAAATCAGCGTAGCTCTTTTGTCGATCCTGGGCAGCTTGAATTCTCTGCTTGATTAGGACGATCTTTTCCGTTGTTTCCTGGATCATTTCCTGACCAGTAAGTTGAGCTTCTCTAACTTCGGTCCAGCACGCAGGTGATCGACATTTTCGGCCATAAAGTGCCTCATAAGGTGCGGCCTTTATGCTAGCGTGATAACTGTTGTTGTATGAAAACTCGGCTAACGGAAAATGCTTAACCCAGCCTTTTCCAAAATCGATCACACAAGCTCGTAGCATGTCCTCGAGAGTTTGGATAGTCCTCTCGCTCTGGCCATCAGTTTCCGGATGATATGCAGTGCTCATACTCAGATCTGTACCCAACGCTTTCTGAAATGATTTCCAGAAATTTAATGTGAACCTCCTGTCACGATCACAGATGATTGAAACAGGTATTCTATGTCTTGCTACTATCCTATTCAGGTACAACCTTGCCAACTTGTCTAATGGATCATTCTCCCTTATTGGCAAAAAGTTAGTAGATTTTGTAAGTCGATCCATAATTACCCAGATGGTGTCAAAACCGTGTGACGACTTAGGAAGTTTGGTGATAAAATCCATCGTGATATTATCCCACTTCCACTCGGTCATTGCTGGTTGTACTAACAGTCCTGATGGCCTTTGGTGTTCGGCCTTGGCCTTTGCACATGTCAAGCACTTGCTAACATAGGTGGCGATGTCAGCTTTTATATTGGGCCACCAATATAGCTTCTTCATGTCTTGGTACATCTTGTCAGAACCGAGATAGATAGAATATTTTGACTTGTGGGATTCATGCATAATCACGGATCTTAAGTAGCCATAGCAAGGTAACCAACTCCTTCCGTTTAAACATAAAACTCCATCGGTGCGTGGTTCCAACTTTTCCTTGGGCATGTCCTTTCTGATCATACCGCCTACATCTTCATTCTTAAGATTCTTTGGTTTCAGGGCTTCGATCTGAGCTTCTAGTATTTGTTTCGGAAGATCCAAGCCAATAGTCATAACTAAGGCTCGAACCTGCAATGGCTCAATCCGTTCCTTACGGCTCAATGCATCGGCCACTGCGTTTGCCTTCCCCGGGTGATAATGAATGTCACAGTCGTAATCACTTAGCAATTCTAGCCAATGGCGCTGCCTCATGTTAAGCTTCTTTTGGTCAAGAATGTGTTGTAGACTTTTATGGTCGGTGAACACGGTGCATTTTGTTCCATATAGATAATGTCTCCATATCTTTAGAGCAAACACCACCGATCCAAGTTCTAAATCATGAGTGATGTAGTTCTTCTCATGAATTTTTAGTTGTCGAGAAGCATAGGCAATCACCTTCTCTCTCTGCATTAATACCGCACCAAAACCCTTGTGTGAAGCATCACAATAGACCATAAAGTCTTCGCTTCCTTTAGGTAAAGCCAGAATTGGCGCACTGTACAACTTCTGTTTTATTAACTAAAAAGCGTTTTCTTCCTTTTCTCCCCAATCAAGTTTGATTCCTTTCTGATTAAGCTTCATCATTGATTTAGCAATCTTCGAAAATCCTTCAATAAACCTTCGATAGTAACCAGCAAGACCTAAAAATTGGCAGATCTCTGTCGGTGTCTTAGGAGATGCCCAATATTTGATAGATTCTATCTTGGCTGGATCCACATGAATACCTCTGCTATCAATGATGTGAACAAGAAATTGTACCTTCGAAATCCAAAATTCACATTTTGAAAACTTGGCATACAACTTCTCCTTCTTAAGCAATTCTAAAATTGCCTTAAGATGTTCTTCGTGCTCTTTCTTGTCCTTTGAATAAATAAGTATGTCATCGATGAAGATAATTACAAACTTATTCAAGTAGGGCTTGCACACTCGGTTCATGAGGTCCATGAATACCACAGGTGCGTTTGTTAGCCCGAATGGCATAACCTGAAACTCATAATGACCATACCGAGTTTGGAATGCCGTATTTGGAATATCTTGCTCTAGTACTTTAAGCTGGTGATAACCCGATCTCAAATCTATCTTCGAATATATACTGGATCCCTGGAGTTGATCAAATAATTTGTTGATCCTTTGAAGTGGATAACGATTCTTCACTGTCAGCTTATTTAACTCATGGTAGTCAATGCACATCCTGAATGATCCATCCTTCTTTTTGACGAACAAGACTAGGGCTCCCCAAGGTGAGGAACTAGGTCTTATGAAGCCTTTATCAGAAAGCTCTTGCAGTTGTTCCGACAATTCCTTCATTTTGGACGGTGCAAGTCGATATGGTGCTCGAGCTACGTGTGCGGCTCCTGGAATTAAGTCGATCTGGAATTCCACTAGTCGAGTTAGGTGAAGACTCGGCAAGTCCTCGAGAAACACTTCAGGAAAATCTCGGATGATTGGTACATCCTTAAGTTGCTTTCCTTCCGACTTGTCCTCCTCTTTATTGGCGGATATATGTACCAAAAAGATCTGACATCCTTTTACCATGTACTCTTGAGTCTTTGAACATGAAATAATGGCCAACCGAGATTCTCTCCCGTCATTACTTTTGTTACCACAAAAAATCAAGGTTTCATTCCTATAGGGGATTATAACAAGTTTCTCATCACATACGATCACGGCGTGACACCTTCTTAACCAATCCATGCCGATAATAACGTCAAAACTACCCAGTTCTACGGGCATTAGATCTATGTTGAATGGATGGTTTAAGAAATTTAAAGTGCAACCCCGCATAATAGTGTCTACCCTGACTATTTTCTCGTCTGCAAATTCCACATCATAACTATTTTCTAATGGAGTTTGGGCGATGTCAATCAGGGAACAAAACGCAGAAGATATAAATCTTTTATCGGCACCAGTGTCAAATAAGATAGATGCATAGCGGTTGTTTAAGAGGAAGATACCGGTGACGACATTGGAGTCCGGGTCCCTTGATGCATTCCCTTTCTTCTCTGCATTCCCAACTGCATACACCCAACCTTTTGCACTCCCATTTCCCCCATCCTTATTCTTCAACTTTGGACAATCTCTCTTGAAATGTCCTGGAGCTCCACATTCAAAACAACCATTCCCCTTGGGATTTGCCCTATTTTCCTTCTGAGTATTAGCAACATTTGTGTTGCCAGAACCCCTGCAGTCACGGGCAAAGTGCCCTACCTTGTTACATTTGTGGCATTTCTGAGTACACTGGCCATTGTGATGAAAATGGCACTTGCTGCACTTGGGCAAAGATCCACCGTATGGCTTCTTTTCACCCGACCCCATATTGTAGACCTTGGTGACATTCTGTCTCTTGAAGGGTTGTTGTTGATGACCATGGTTGTTTCTGGATGAGTCATCAGCCTTCCTTTTGTTGTCAGTTTGCCTTTCCGTATTGGTACGAAGTTTCTGATCCATCAAGTCGTTGGCCAACTCAATAGTCTCATCTAACGTCTTAGGTCTGGCAGACTTGACATGTTTGTCTGCCTTTTCCGCGTAGGTTTGGGTTTCTGATCATCGGTGTTGGCCTACTTAGTCTCATCCAACGTTCTTGGGTTGACAGACTTACATTTCCATAAATCTTATCAGGAAGGTCCACGGATGTCTTGTTAACTTCTCGTTTCATTAGAACGAACTTTGGTGCATATCAGGAGCTTAGCGCTCTGGAAATGTTTCATGTATGTTGGGACTCGTCCCCCTTTGAACTTTAGGTTCCACAGTCAATTTCTAGGTCTTGATTTTTACCTGCGGACAATAATTGTCTGTCATTTTATTGTTGAGCAATTCCAAGTCATTGAATATGCATCAGGAATAAGGATCTTATTGCCATTTTCCACAGTCAAAGCAGGCTACTAACAGGAGTACAGGTGACAAACTTAACTTGGTTTTCAATAGCACACACACTTGATATTGAGATGATTCTATCTTCTTGTCACACCGAGGTTAATCGACCAGCCTTTAGTTCCTTAGAAGTTCAAAGGTAGACATTTCATGAAGTTATCGTGAGAAGAAAAACAAGGGCGCGCAGTTTGCACATTTCCTTCGGTTTCCTAGTCGTGAAACTGTCTGGCTTCCATCTTCCATTAGTGGGAGTTTCACATAAGAGCTTGGATCAAATCATAGCTAGGACGGGATTTGGTAGTCATGTTGTTTGGCGTTGGTGTTGTTAGGTGGGGGTATGTGACACGTGGCACTTTTTGAGCAGGTTGGTCACAACCGTAGTGTTGACCTAAATATCGGTCTATAAGTATGGTTATGTGTTCATATGTGTTTATACTTGTTTATATGTGTTTGTGTGGGGGATAATGTGAGATTGAGGATAATAATCCCATTTGAGCTGTGTGTCTCATTGGGATTGGATTTGTGTTGGTTTTTATTTGGAATTCAAATCGTTCACTTTGGTGAAAGGAATTGATTTCGGGTGGAATTGAAAGCTGGGGTTTCCGCGTGTTAATTGTGTAAGTAATTATACGTATACGTATTTATGTGTAATATTAGGAAGAGATTAGGTTCTAGTAGTAAGGATATGAAAGAAATGAAATTTTTATTTTTGGAATGTTAGGTTTAATCGAAAGTGGAAAAGGTTAATTTCTCTTATAAAGTCTAGTAAATGCGTTTTTTAAGCGAAAAAAGGTTTTGCGCAAACAAGCTATAGTTTTTATAAGAAAACTTAAGGAATGCAAGTAATTAGCTTAATTAAATTTTTTTAAATTTTTAATAAAAAAATCGCAAATATATTTATATATATATATATATATAGTGGAGGGACTCGGCCGCCCAAATAGAAAAAGGAAAATAAGAAAGGAATTCAACACCTAATTAAAATAGGATTCCTAATTAGGAATATCTAGGATTTTCTAGTGAGGTCCTATAAATACAAAATAAATATCCCAATTAAACCCTCTCTACATTACTGTTCGACGAGCCAAAGAAGAAATTGAAGAAAGAAGAAAATTTTAGGGTTTTGATTTTGTTGAAGGAAACAACGCTTTAAGGTAAGCTTAATTAATCTTTGTTAGTTATTAATCATTAAAAAACATGTAAATAATTAAGATGATGAAATAGGGTTTTTTAAAAATCTGTTAAATTAATGATATTAATTCATGTCTAAGATTAGTGGTTTAAATTGTGTTATTGTTATATGGTATGATCGGTTTAGGTTTAATTCGTGTTAAAACTTGATTTATGTTTGTGCAGTTAGAATTTTAGGTCGTGTTGTTCCAGATGTTATTCATGATTGATTACGAGAATTTTTGATGAATTTATGTCTATAATTGTAGCCAGAGAGTTCTACTTTCCAACAATTCTGGTCTCGGAACGGATTTTTGAGTTCGGGAAGTCATTCAAAAATAATATATTTGCAAGACGAAAAGTTGTCAAAACGACAAATACGGTAGTTTGGGTATGATTTCGAGGAGTAAAACCCCAACTTAAAATTTGAATTAGGATTAGCCCTTTTATATAAGTCAAGTTCTATGTGTTTATTAACCTTTCCAAATGTTTTGCTACTGATTTGTTGTCTAAGTATGGTTTTTAGGGTCATACTTTTTAGTATGCGTGCAGGTCTCGAAATTGGAATGGTTTTTGTTGTTTGATTTTATTTGAAGATGGTACCACAATATATATTAATACTTGGGAATCTAATGGTAGTTAGTAAACACATAGGGGATATGTGTGATGTTGTAATATGAATTATGGAGAGTCTTAAAGTTAAGGGTTTTAGATGCGGTAAAGTCACACTAAAATTCTACAGTTTTGATTAAAAAGGAGTTGTCTAATGTAATGTGTTCAATGAAGCGGTTACGGTTGGGCTATGGTGTTGGGTGACCATGGATTGGGACATTAAACCCTAAGAGACTCATCAATATTATTGTTACATGTGCGTTATTTTTGGCTTCTAAAGTAGCGTGTAGACGAGTTATTTTGTTTTTAGATTTGTGTAGTGTTTTGTGAGTTTTCTGTTCAGAATTTTTGGAATAGTAGCAAAGGTAGTATCTTAGCCCCTTTTTCTTATGTTATTTTGGGGTGAGGAAATGTGCTTGTCTGTTCGTCGTGTTAAAATGTTTTTAAACTTGATGTAGTTTTGTGTATTGGATCGGGATTATGGAGTTCGCTCTACTCGGTGGGGGGGGTTTTGGGGGGTTTTTTTTTTTTGGGTGGAGATGGGATCGGATGGGTACGTCCTAACCCAGTGTATGGATATGTTTGGTAGTGTGGATCCCATTTATGCCAAAAATGAGGTGTGACGGTGGGGAAGACTGCGATGAGCTAATATAAGGCATGTAGCGCAAAAACATATCTGTAGTTGATGTGATTGTGGATCGTGGGCTCGTTTCGTCGTTGTTGTGAATTGGTGGTCATGAAATTGATGTATGTAATATAATCTTTTGGTAATTGTTATCAGCTAATTGGAAGTTTATTTTGGTATTGTTGTATGTTCGTTACCTATAATTCTCGTTTTAAATTTTAATGTTGACGTTTTAAAGCTCATTTTCAGGTGAGATTAATAGTAGCTAAGATAGAGCGAAAAGGGCCAGAAGAGGACCATAGGGATGCTTGGAGTTTTTTATGTTCTGTTTGAATTAATGCTGTTTGCATGAATATTTGGATTATGTTTGCATGTTCCATGTATTGGCGATACTTCTTTCTCATTAATAAGAACAATTGGTTTTGGTTTGTTATAGAATTTGTTGTCTTTTGCTTTACTTTGTTTTCATTTTTGTATTCTCTATATAGGTACACTGTGTTTGTTGTGATATCCATTCTTGTTTACGCCTCGCGTTTCTTGCTTGGCGGGGTATGTGAAAGATTGGTATCGAGCCTTGGGTTATAGAGAAATAGGTCGTTGAGCTTGACGCATAGATTAAGGGTCCCTACTATAGTTGCAATTTTGGGCATAAGGGTTTGTAGTAGGTAGTATACCGTTGTTTGATTACCTAAACAGTTTTGATTTTTGTGCTTTTTGTATTACTACTATATATATGAAATATATACGTTTTTCTTTAGGGGAGCTATTAGTATATACCCTTTGTCATTGTTTTTTAGTCCTTGTTTCCACTACCCCTAGGAGTATCCGTTGGGAGATTGTTTACTCATGGGACTCGCGGAGGCTTGGGTGATTTTGAGAGAGAAAAGTCCAAACTCAATTCGAGGCCCAACATAAGTTTATTTATTTTCTACCTTGCATGTTGTTCGCTATGAATCGACGGTTTGCTTTTATATTTTGGGTCACGATATGAACATTTTCTGTTTCGCGTTTGGTCAATTCGGATTTTATGGTTCGATAAGATGGAGATTTATCATGTTGAGTTATATTTGGATTATTATTAAGTGTTATGTGGTAGATGTGTGTTATCATTGAGAGTGTGGGTCTTGGAAGTAAGTATCCGTGTGAAAAATGGTTGCAACTAATATTATGGTCAGCGAACCATAATTATAAGGCTACACACACGTGGGTCTTGAGACTTTGATTGCATTGATCTTGTGCTTGTATGTATTATGTAAGGATGTGTATGTCTAGAATTGTTGTGTGGTTTAGGTAGTGTAGATGTGTTGTGAGATCCTGTGAGGACTGGTTGTGTGGTTAGAGAATTCCTCTCTTAAACGATTGGTGCGATTATTTAGGTTGTTTGGTTGGTAGATGGTAAGGTTCCCTTTCATTTTATCGTTGCGATGGATACATCGGGATTAAATGTTGGATTATTGTCATTGCGATTCTAAAGTTGGTTCGTTAGTCGTTGTTCGTTGAGATATACATGCTCGTGTTGGTATTCTAGGTGGTGTTATATAGGAACTGGTATATTCTATGTTTTCCGTTCGGCGTTGATTGGTTTTCTTTGTCTAAAGGTGTACGATTTTTAACTTTTTTGGTTTGGTTCTATGACGTTTGGTTATTGGATGAGTATTATGGTTGTTTGGGTTTGTACGTAGTTCTTTGACGTGTTCGTTTTTCAAGTTAAATTAATTTTTGGTATTGGATTTCTTAATGGTATTTTGGAGTTATTTTGCTATCTTGATGTTTTTTTTGGTGTGACGGCAGAAAATTTCCAAATATGATCGTAGTTGTTGTAGTTGGTCCATATTGTTGAGGTGTTAAAAAAACTTCTTTTAAAAATTAAAATTATATACAATTAAAATGATCACGTTTTTTTTTCAAAATCATCTTGTGGGATTTTCTTTTATGAAAACCTTAATTAAAATAAGTTTAATGAAAATTTTATTTAAATTTGGTTTTTTACACTTAAATTATTTGCCATTTTAACTAAGCGTGTGATTCCTTATATTATTTTAAATGCGTGGTTTAAAAGGTTATATGGGGAAAGTTTCCTTGGGTTAATAAATCGGTTTTTGGTAACAGAGGTCTTAATCTTTTAAATTATGGGTGTGGTATAGGTATTATTTGTTGGAGGTGTTTGTCTAGCAATCGTTGATGCGTTTGTTAGGGGGAGGTTCGTTCTTTTGTCGACGTGACTTTCGGTGGATTTTTTTTCTTTTTTGGAATTCGTGGATTATTAGGGTCCATACAATTGGGTGAATGTGAAGTTTTGAAATTTCCTTATGGCGTGGTGTGCTAGAGTTGTGGTTTTAGGACGTATTTTCTTCTGGGTGGTGTGCGATTTATGGTAGCGTTGCGAATGGAAGTTTTCCGCAATTCCAAGTGGAATTTGAGAGTTCTCGTTTTACTTTGATTTAGTACCTTTTAGTTATGAGCGTGTTGATAGTATCGTTAGGAGAGATTTTGGTTGTTGAGGACATAAGGATAGATGGTTATGCCACGTGAGATGGTAGTTAAAAATGCCTATGGTAAATTTGGAGTAGGTTACGGTTCGTGGAGAAAGTAGAACTTAAAGAGAATAGAGGTTCGTAGGATTACTAGGGAGTTTAAGCTGATAGAGATTATGGATATCTTTGTAGTATGTGAGCCCCTCTAACGTGTCCTAAGGAATTAGTAAGGTTTTAACCTCCGCCGTTAGGATTAGTTAGGATAGGAATTCGTAAGGATATTAGTAACAGAAGCGCGCGATAGTGGAAGGATGTGTCGTTTAATTGTCATTAGAAGGCAAGAGGTTTTGTGGAATGATTGCGGTGTTGAAGTGCGGGTTGGTTCGAAATGACTAACTTGTTTTGGGAAGCTCTGTATGCTTGGTAGGAGATAAGGTGCGGTAGTTTGGAATGTGCCAATAGATCTCTTCAAGAAAGTGAGATTAGAAAATCGTATGGTGATGTCACCAAGAGGAGGGCTGCAACAGACGGATGACGTAGCTAAGATTGTTTTTAGGATGCGTAATGGAACGATTTTAAGTTCAACGGCTATGCCTTTGGGTTAACCAAATGCACCAGCCAAGCTTTTCATGGAGGTTAATAGACGGGTGTGCATGGGCGTTTATAGACAAGCTAGTTAACGTATATTACAGACGATATTTTAAAACCGTCGAATTCTACTGGAGGTGTACGAGTTGCACGATGAAGATGATGTGGAGTACTGAAGACAGGGGAAAGAAGATGTAGTGGACGTGTTATCCACACAAGGTGGACGGGAGGCAAAGGAGGAAGCTATCTATATGTGGAAGGCCTCAATGGGTAAATGATCGATTTGGCTATTGCGGGGATAATGGAGCAGAAATTGCGTTGTATATTATGACGTGGAAGCAAAATGATTTGGAAGCATGCTTGGAAAAGGGGAGAGGTGATTGCTTGTACGTCGTGTCAACTGAAGGTTCTTATGAAGGATTGCATGATAAAGCCCCCCCCCCCCCCCCCCCCCCCCCCAACCCCCCCCCCATATGGTAGGTTTTTGCCTTATTAATTGCTTTAGAGGCATTAAGTGAACGAGACATAGAGAGTTAAATCATATTACGGTTAGAATGTCTCCAACACACTTTCAATGGATTAGGATTGAGCATGAGGCAAGAGAAAAGATGGATGTTATTGGTGAGTTGGATTTCGAGGCCAAGTACCATCTGGGGAAAGCAAATGGATGTCGTACCGTGGAGTAGGAAGAATGAGTGGAAGCAAAGACTGAGTTCGAGATTAGATGTACGGGACGATCCGATTAGGAATCAATAACTTTACGAGCTCTAACCTTATACTATTTATTATTTTTTTTTTTAAGAAAAGGATGTTGAGTGGCTTAGATAAGATGTCCAAGCAAATAGCTCTTCATAAGAATGTTGCGTGGCTTGGACCAAGAGTGTTTAAAAGAGATGGAGAGTGGTTTTCATATTGGTAGACAAGGTTCGGACTTCTTTGGAGTAGATGTAAGGACTTGGCTATTGAAGAGGCGGGTATACGACAAGTATTCAATCATCCTGGAGCGGATACGATGTGTGTGGCTTTTTTGGTTTAAACTCAATCACGATGGCAGACTGAGTATGAAGAAGGATATAGTAGATGCAGGTATATGTATTGATCGTTATTTAGAAGTGGAAGTGTTGAGTTTCATGGGTCTTCAGGATTTGTTGCTAAACCTGGTTACCCGAGGAGTAGAAGTGGGAAAGGATAATAAGGATATTGTTGTCAAGATTACCAAGCTGAGGAGTTAGTAAGGGGATTCTACGATGCAATTTGGGTGTAGTCAATGGAACTGACTATTCACCCATTCTAGCTTGCTTAGGACAAGTATGGTAGATTTTTAGAGGGCTAAATGGAAATAATACTCAACTTCAGTGTGAGGATGGATGAGTTTTTCCCTAGGGTGGGGGATTATAAATTCGATTATGGATGTGGCTTATTTGAAGCATGGTATGAAAAAGGAATGTAGGTTAACAAATTTATGGGCCATACACTGGAGCTGGAGAGTGAGTTGAATGGATCGAATTTGGTACAAGAAACAACCAACAAGATAGTGGTAATACAGGAAAGGCTTGAGGCAGCCAAATTGTCGAAAGAGTTAGCTTAGATCGTAGTGGGAAACTAGGTTTTGGGTGGTCTGAAGGTCTCACCTTGGAGAGGTTGTAGGTACGTTTGGAAAGAAAGACAAGTTAGAAACGAGTTATGTAGGACCATTGAGATCCTGGAGGATGGGGCCTTAGTTCGGTTTGAGATTTCTGTCTTTGAGCTGGAGTATCGGCAAATTGGATATTGGGAGGTGCTGAAGTTTGGATGTAAACTGTATTTGGTGGATTCTTTAGATACGTTGAGCTTTGTAAATTTATATCTTAATGTCAAGACAGATTCTTGTGTTGATGAGTTGCTGCGGGGGTGGGTGGTTAAGAGATCCAAACAGGTGTTTGCAACAATTAAGGGTTTTGATGGAGTTTTTCTCGATGGACGTGCGAGTTCATGTAGTGGGATGCTTATTTTTCGTTTGGGTTTGTCGTGTTTGCTAAATTGCACCCTTGTGGGGGGTAAGCAAAAAGTCATTAGAAGGTTTGAATTCGGATTTGCTGAAAGTTAGTCGAGATTAGGGATGGAAATCGACTCTTTGGTTTTGGCAAGGAACCGTTGATGTTGTGGACGAGAGGTCTTGAGTAAAGCGTTTAGTTATGATTGCATCAGTTGAAAGTTCGTTAGGATTCGAAGCAAGTCTGAGTCCATGAGCCTTACTTGGGAAGCACGGATCAAAATGAGGTTTAAGTGTCCTTAGTTGTTTGTCGATGTGTAAATGCCTCGAAGTAGTTTTATAAATCTCGGGACGAGATTATGCTCAAGGTGGGGCATAAACTGTGACAACCAGTGGATGAGAAAGTTTGTAAAACGTAGTGTGACCTAAATATTGTTTCTATAAGTAGAGTTATGTGTTATATGTGTTTATACATGTTTATATGTGTTTGTGTGGGATATGTAAGATTGGATAATCAATCCATTGAGCGTGATCGTCTCATTGGGATTGGATTTGTGTTAGATTTTATGGAATTAATTTTGTTCACTTTTGGTGACAAGGAAATGATTTTGGTGATTGAAGCGGTTTTGCCTTAATTATGTAAGTAATTATACGTATACGTATTTATGTGTTAGTAATATTAGGAATAGATTAGGTTCTAGTAGTAAGGATATGAAAGAAACGAAATTTCTATTTTTAGAAAGTTAGGGTTAATAGAAGTGAAAAGTTATATATTCTTAAAAGTCTAGTAAATTGCGTTTAAGCGAAAAGGTATGCGCAAACAAGCTAAGGTTTTTATAAAAACTTAAGGTAATGCAAGTAAGTAGTTAATTAATTATTTAATAAAAAAAATAATAAAAAATATATTTATACAGTAGGGGATCGGCCGGCCCAAAAAGAAAAGGAAAAAAAGAAAAAGAAAAAAGAAAGGAAATCCAAGCCTAATTAAACTAGAACCTTAATTAGGAATTATCTAGGATTATTCTAGAGGCCTATAAATACAAAATAAAATCCCATAACCCTCTCTCATATACTGTTCGACCAATCCAAGAGAAAAAGAAGAAGAGAAAAATTTAGGGTTTTGATTTTGTGAAGGAAACAAGCTTTAAGGTATGTTTAATTAATCCTTGTTAGTTATTAATCATTAATTCATGTAATAATTATTATGATGGAATTAGGGTTTTGTAAAATCAGTAAATTAATGATATAATAATCATGTTATAATGATTAGGGTTTAATTAGAAGCTTATGGATGTAATTGGTTAAACTTAATTCGCGTTAGAATTTGATTTGGATTGAGGCAGAATTAGGGCTGTGTTGTTCGGCCATTATCTCAATGATGGTAATAGCTTTTGTCAAGTTTCCGGTGCCTATAACGTAGCTCAGAGAGTCTAGTTTTCAGAACATCCGGCCTCGAAGGTTTATGAGGTCGGGAAGTCATTCAAATATTGTTTGCAAGAAAAGTTGTCAAAACAGTAAATACGGGTCAGATTTGGGTCTGATTTCGGGGAGTAAAACCCCTACTTAAAATTCGAATTAGGATTATCCCTTTTACAGAAGTCAAGTTCTATGTGTCTATTAAACTTCCATAAATTTTTAGCCTCTGATTTGTTGTCTAAGTATGGTTTTTAAGGTCCTACTTTTTAGTGTGCAATCAAAACGTTAAGTCGCGTCAAAATTCTGCGTTTTTGGGTAAATTTTAAGACTTTGAAATAATGTGTAAACGAATTGGTTAAGGCCGAGCATGGTGTCGGGGTGACCCATGAGGGTAACTAAACACCTTAGACATCCATCATATGATTGTTACATATGCGTTAAGCTTTTGGCTTAGTAGCGTGTAACACGAGTTATTTTGTTGTTTAGATTTGTGCTAGTTGTTTGTGAAGCTTTTTGTTGGAATCTTTTGGAAAGCTAAGCAAAGGTGAGTTTCATAGCCCCTTTTTCTCATGTTATTTTAGGGTGAGAATGATGCTTGTCTTGTTGTCGTGTTAAAATGTTTTTAAGCTTGTTGTGGTTATGTGTATTGGATCGTGGGCACGTTCCGTCCCTTTTGTGTTGCGATATGATATGTTTGGTATTGTGGATCCTAATATGCAAAACGAGATGTGAAGGTGGTAAGACTGCGTGAGCTAATATAAGGCCATGTAGCGCAAATATGTAGATGATATAATTGTGGATCGTGGGCACGTTCCGTCCCGTTGTTGTTACTTGTTGTCATGAATTGTTTTGGTAATTGCAGCAGCTAATTGAAAGTTTATTTTGGATATTGTTGTATGTCGTAAACCTATGATTCTCGCTCAACTTTATGTTGACGTTTTAAGCATCATTTTCAGGTGAGCTTAATGGTGCTAAGATAGAGCGAAGTGGCTAGAAGAGACCGTAGGATGCTTGGCACACCATCCAAATTATCAGAGTATAATGGCTCAGCGAGGGTGTGTGACTCATGATTATCATACTTCTAAAGCAATACAGAACGTTCCTCTATATGAGACTGTTTTAGATAAAATGATCAATTGAAATTAGGAAATAATTAATGTGTTTTTAATCATTCAGCGGAAGCATAAAATATAGACGATACGACATCGTTTTTAAATAGTACAAGTGATTCTTTCAGATAACGGGTAAATGACTGCTATGCATGAGACTTCATATTAGGCCTCTTCGTTCTTAACTCACTGAGAAATCATTGCTATAGTGTCAACAAAAAGTTGGTTGAGTTCTAGGTTTGTTTATAGCTGTAAAAAATGTAGTGTTTATGAATCACAAGATTTCATCCACATATGACAATATAACAGATACAAAGTCATATAAATTGCATTACTATTGTCTAAGCTCATGACACCGAAGCGTTAACATATACCAACAATGAATGAATGCCCTTGCAGGTGTCTAACCCGGGACACCCGTAATCTGACTCAAATGAAACTGTGTTTGCTTGACTAATGTCAGTCCAAGACAAACAGGGATGTCAATCCCGATAGATCTATCCATAACATTCGCGCTCACTTAACCAACCTAATTGGTCAAGCAATTGACGGTTCATGATAATTCGGGCAGATAGCAACTTGGGTTAAATCGGGACTTAGACCAATCAGTAATGAGTAATTGTACTTGTATTCACACGTTTGAAATAAGCAATGTTCTCACCCCAAAAGATGATTTAAAACAATAGAGTAGGGGCTATGAAAACTCACCTTGACAGTTAATCGTCGGAGATTGAAAAATGGATTAAAGCACGTCAGATAGCGACTCAGTCAAACACCTAAGTAATTATGACAAATCTGAGTTTACATTCTAAAACTTAATGTATGCAACGAATTATGCAAATGGTCAAAAGGCATGGTCGTTATGTGGTAACGTTTTATGTTTTCAAATGTTATTTAAACCGTTGGTTCTATGGACGACTTTACATCTATAAGTATCTATACAGAAATCTATACTATCACGCGTCGCAATTTATATTCACAAGTCCATGTGATTTATATCTAAAGAGAATATAAACATTATTTGCAAATTACTAAGTACATATATTTTCTCATCGCGTTTATTTATTTATATCGTTGTCGTTGATTAATGTGTGCAATTATCGGATTTATATATCACGGTTCGCTCAACTCGCTTAAGTCTCTTATCGAAAAATATATTTTTAATCCCTTGACTTTTCAAATAATAATATATATTTTATATTCTTTTATTCTCATAATTTTTTTCATATTTAAACCCGAATAGACTTTTAAAATATTTTTAAACCGTGTTAAATTTATTTATTTATTCTTTTAAAACTCGACTTCGTGGTTGCAAGCTTTAAGTCATAAAAATGTTATTTAGATTTCTCCGCTTAACGCAATAATCATTTGTTCGATAAGGAATTTCCAACCCGTTTGGATTCGGTTGGAACGTTTTCGAGAGCTCAAAAACATGTAAGTTCGACCACTTTGTTACTTCAAATTTTCACAAGGTAAAATAATATGTAAGTTGTATAAGGTATCCCATGTTCTATACTATACCAACCATACATATGGCCTACACTCCCTTTTTTCTGTTTTTCCTGCCTACCTTGTCGTGCCCAACAGTGGGCTTATACCCACTTGTTTTGTGTTCTCTCCTTCCCATCATATGTATGTATATAAAGCACATTTCCCTGTTTCCTTTTTGCTGCACAACCGACGCAACAACAGTGAGTTTAATACTCACTGTTTCGGTTTCTTTTCTTCCACAGCGAAACCCACAACCTATATGTAATAGTTTACTACCTATTTGCATGTTTACGACCTACGTGGTTAGCAATAAGGAGGCTTAATCTCGAGTCACAAGGGCGAATTTTTGTGTGCTATAACAGACGCAACCGTGGCTGTTATGGCTACGTCTCCTTGCAACGCAACAACCATGACAAGGTGGTACCCTTTCACGACTTAGTGGTACGTCTCATGTGCTATTTGTGTCAAGGGGTTTACGAGGTATGGGCACAAACCAACGAGCATGAGTTGCTCGTCTTTAACCAAGTCTGTGACGCACCATTCAGCGAGAAAAGGTCGATGTGGTTCGCCTTGGGTTGCTTGGTCACGCCCATGGTATGTGTCGAGGTCACAATGCAAGGGTTTCTTCAACCTTTCATGCGTAACCCTAGGGTTCCTTACCCCTAACGAGTCAACGTATTCGATCACCACCTGACTAGGGTTTTCACAAAGCTTTTTGGCTCGTTACTTGTTTATATGCGTGATGTGTTGTTTATAAATGTTACTATGTTTTGCTCATTTCATGCACGACACGACCATAGCCTTTACATGCGTGCGTATACACGAACCATGCATGGTTTGTACCATGTGGTTGTGTGCATATCGTGCAAGGCCGACGCCTTCGTCTAGCTTGCCACGGCTAGACGTGCCTTGGTTTTTGGGTCGAATGTATGCTTATAATGTGTATGCCATAATAAAGTTAGGCGTTGAGCCGCGAGGGTTACTTACCGAGGTCCAAGCTTGTTAGTCGATGAGGAGGAAATGATGATGATAAGAGCTCAAACTACTCTTGGTTTCCACCCCTTGTAACCCGTTGTCCCCCTAGCTCTTGCACCCAACGAAAATCCTCACTTGAGTCGTATCGTTATGAATTCTTGTTTTAAAATTTTAGTTATGATAGAATCGTTCATGCAAGGTTCCACATTTATACGCAAAGTGTTGGCTTGGTTACTGAGATTTTACATGTGAATGTATACTGTACCCACTATTGACGCATATGATACTATTTGTTATGATTACCCTTTTTATAATACTGTTAAAGAATAGATACTATTTGTTGGATTGAAATTGAAATGAAATTGAAACAAGACGTAGCATGTGAATGTAAGGTGTAGGACATGGGATGTAAGAATGCAATGATAGTGTCAGTTTGCTTATTTTGAATTTTCTACGGATTGACTTTGATAAGTATTTGCATATTAGCGTTGTGAGGAAATGAAACATCAACATATATTGTTTACTTGCTAATATTTAAATATTGACCCATTCATGGTTTTATTTATTGAGGTATAGACGGGTTTACCAAATAATATAATCGTACGACTCTGTTTCGCGCGGCGTAAAAATAAAATATAATTTTTATTGTTACGCGTTTTATAAAGTGCCCCTTTTTGATCCGTAAACAAAACGACGATTTACACGCGTTATTATATCTCTTAAATAGTGCAAAATATTGTATGTCTAGCTTGCGATACATAAAGCAACAAGAAGTCTTAAATTTTCCGAGGTGCTACAATTGCAAGGTTAGAACTTATGACATATGGTTAAGATCCAACAAGCTTAACCAACTAATCCAAATCATCATTTGTGTTCTACTATAGAAAACAATAATAATATACAATGTTGATATATTTTTTTTTTTAAAAATATATTAAGATATACTCTCTAATTATATATGATGATATATACTCACTAATTATATGGATATAACATAATAACCAATATCCATAAAATATATTCTCTATATATATATCATAAACGTACACACAAAACATATAAAATATATTATATATTATATCCGGTATGTCATATCAATGAGGTTTTAATGTTTATTATATTTATGTTTTGAAGAGGACTAACTCATCAACATGTACCTTTACATTAATGATGGCCTTCAAAACATAGAATGAAACAAATCACGATTAGAACATGAAATGTAAGAAACATTGTGATAGCTATTATTCATGTTTGTTTTAGTATAGGGTGCTACTATTGGTACCCCCTGGCCCTCTAAAAAGCACCAAAAAGGTACAAAGATTCCTTTTGTACCCCTCTTTTTACAGTGCAAACAGTTTCATACTTTTGACTTGTTAAACTTTATATTTTTCGTTCTGTTTTTTCCGTGTCACAGTTTTATAACATATATAAAATTATAAAAATTAAAAATCAAAAAACATAGGTGGGTACAAATGGTTTTTTTGGGGGGTATTTATATCATGAGCCTTTAGTATAACATAACCTGACGGGTCTTATTAACATCAGACCACAATGATGTTCATGTTTTATTTACATGTTTATTTACTTTTTTAAATGTTTATAGCTATATTTGTTTATATTGAGATGCTCTACTCATATAACGTGATGGTCATTTACTTTTTTTTTTCTCTCAAAACCTTAATAACATTTATTATGAAATATGGCTATGCACATGTAACAGGTTGTATGTTAATTTTCTGACAATATCTATGAAGTATGGCTAATCTTTCGAATGTAAGTTGTTTGGTCATTGTATTTAGTTATTTCGTTCTACATGTACTCTTTTTTTCTCAAAACCCTAATAACTTTCATTATGAGGTATGGCTAATTTTTCGAATTGTCTGGTAATTATTTAGATTAGCACATTGATTTTTGTTTTATAATGCACATGTAACAGGTTTCTTGTTAATACTCTGATAATAGCTATAAGGTATGGCTAATTGTTGAATATTATCTGTTGCTTGGTCATTATATTTGGTTGCTTCGTTTACATGTACTCTTTTTTCTCAAAACTCTAATAACATTCATTCATTCCGTGTTAAATGACTGAGGTATAATAG